>CADCXT010006754.1:0-220000 GCA_902806775.1 Microtus agrestis | reverse complement strand
AATGAGATGCTTCAGTGGGAAAGGACTCTTATGGGCAAAACTAGAATCCCAATCTCGATTACATCTTGAATTTTTCATGAAAATGGATGGAGCTAGAAAACATCATTTTGAGTGTGGTAACCCAGACACAGAGGACAATAATCACATGTACTCAGTCATTAAGTCGGTTTTAATCATAAAGCAAAAAAAGCAGCCTACAAATCACAGTACCAGAGAACTTAGACAGCATGAGGACATTGAGGAGACATACAAAGTTCTAATATACATGGGAATTAGAAAAAGACAAGAGCCGGACGATGGTGGCACATGCCTTTAATTCCAGCACTCGGGAGGCAGAGGCAGGTCGATCTCTGTGAGTTCGAGACCAGCCTGGTCTACAGACCTAGTTCCAGGAAAGGCTCCAAAGCCACAGAGAAACCCTGTCTCGAAAAAACTGAAAGAAAAGAAAAACAGAAAAAGTCAAGTTCTCCTGAGTAAATTGGGAGGATGGGACCTTGTGGGAGGGCTGAAGGGAAGGGAAGAAGCAGGAGGGGAGCAGCAAAAAATGTACAGCTCAATAAATATCAAAAAATTTAAAAGAAAAGAACATTAAGTTATAGTGTCAGATAAATAGTTTATTGCTGATTATACTAATTTATTACAACTATGAAAGATAAATGAAAATAGTTCTTTGAATACACATAAGGTATTTAATGTTTCTTATTATTTCTTTTATCAGTCATTTTAATGTGAATATTGTCAAATTCTGTTGAAAAACCACACACATTTGGAGTTCATCATCGATCCTTGGACTTATATACAGGGGGCAGACATATGAGCATTATGAGTTCAAAATTATCCCTGAAGTTTTACTGACATCCAATCTGGGATTAATAACAAACAAAAGCTGAAGGGAATTTGTGAAAAGATAAAAATCAAAACCAGAAACAATCCAAAACATTTACTTTAAAAGTATGTTCCCACAAGGCTTGACACTTCAATAACCAATTCTATACATTATAGCAGAAAAATACCCATCACTTGGTAAAGGCACAATAAAAGATGAACAAAATCCATAGAGGTAATATAAAGACTACAAAATAGAATTCACTAAATGGATTTGCCACACATATAGCTCACTTTAGTACATACTTCAAATATTTCAATGTAGAAACCACAATGCAATGATCTCCACAAGTCTTGATTAAACATGGTATGTAATTTACTTCCATAAATGTTATGATAAAAATTTTTACTTAAAGCTAAAGAAAACTGTGATGTCTAAAGAAATTAGCCAATTGTTGTTATGAATTGAACTTTCTCTTTTCTAAGAGTGTGTTCTTATTTCCAGACTTCAAAAAGATATAAATAGACTTAAAATATTTGAGGCACTAGAGTCATGCCTAGGGGAGAACTAATGTCAGATGTTTGACAGCTTCCTGTAATTTCTTCTGCAATAATATCCAAGGTATTATCTTTATGTGGATACAGAATGCACATTCAAATACACACAGAGACACACACATACATCACATAACTACAGGTGAAACAACTTTTAAGACAGTTTTTCACTCATGAACACTTTTCTTCTGTAAGAATTCATTTATTCCTATAAAAGAGGAGCCGAGAGTCATTTTACAGCTTAATTACACAATGAATTGGTTCATGTAAAGAAAAAGCAAACTTAGACTTGAAGTAAAAGAAATTAATTCTTCTCAGAAAGTTTTGCAGGCTGGGCAGTGGTGGTGCAAGCCTTTAATACCAGCACTTGGGAGGCAAAGACAGAGGCAGGTGGATTGATCTCAGTGTGTTAGAGACCAGCCTGGTCTACAAGAGATAGTTCCAGGATAGGCTCCAAAGCTAAAGAGAAACACCATCCTAAAAAACAGGAGAAAAAAAGAAAAACAGAAACAAAAAAGAAAGTTTCCCAGTAGAAATATATGGTGGTGATCTCCTTGACTCCCAAGGGAATATTTCATAATATATGTCCAATTCTTCTGTCATCTTCTGAAGTAAGTAAGTTCCCAGACAGAGGTATCAATTGTATCTTGGCTCAACTCATGGAGTTTCTGAAACATTCCAGTAAAAGAGGTATTCACATAAATCTTGAATCAGATTTATTTGCGAAGGAAGAAAACGTAAGTATGAATACCTCTGCAAAGTGTGGAAAGCGGCAGCTGCATACTGAATGAGCATATGGCTCAAATAGGACTTCTTAGTAACAGAGAGCAAAGGAGATTTTGATGGTGGGAATTTGCTGCATTTCAATCCCTGATCCTGAAAAGGCTCAGGGATTTGCTTGATTTTATGCTGAGGGATTCATTGCTTTTGTGCTCAGTTGGACAAGGGTAGAGTTTGTTTTTATGGATCTGATTTGAGAGCCAAATTGTGTTTCTTTTCTGGCCCCTTTTAATGTTAGCTGTTTTCAGAGAGATGTTGTTTCCTTTAACTACTTCTAGATTCAGAGACAAGGTGCTTTCTTTTGGCTCTGGTTTCAGGATCAATGTATGTTTCTTTGAATACCCTTTCTCCAACACATAATGCTTCATAAAATGTTTGTCCATTAGTTTGCTACTTCAAACTAAAATAAAAAGATGTATCATGATGCTTGAACAAATTTTTGACAGTATAAAATTCTTTTCTATACAATAACTGCTTTTGGTTAAAGAATAATTTACAATAATCCCTCAGTTTTTTCCTCAGTTCCAAAGATTATGGTAATATGCATAAATTTAATCAGATTGATTACACACAAAAAGTCTTATTCCTATATGAAGCACAAAACATTGTGACACTGATTTTCATAGAGTATCACTACAGTATGATTTTTTCTCATGGTTTTAAAGAATACACACATTAACCTCAGAGTTTCGCTATAGGATGTCTTATTTTACATATTTGGAGATGATTGGGAAAAAGGATTCACGACAGATTCCATTCACATGTATCTCTCCAGTATGTGTTCTTTTATGCAATTGAAGATGGTTGTGACATGAAAAGTCCTTACCACATTGATGACATTTATAGGGTTTCTCTTCAGTATGTGTTCTTTTATGATTTTTGAAGAGCACAGTTGTGAGCAAAGACCTTATCTCATTGATTACATTCATAGAGTTTCTCTCCAGTATGTCCTCTTTTATGTGTTTGAAGATGACTGTGTTGAACAAAGGTATTACTACACTGATTACATTCATAGGGTTTCTCTCCAGAATGTGTTCTTTTATGCGTTTGAATATGACTGTGTTGAGCAAAGGACTTACCACACTGATTACATTCATAGGGTTTCTCTCCAGTATGTGTTCTTTTATGGTATTGAAGGTGACTATGACGTGCAAAGGCCTGACCACACTGATTACATTCATAGGGTTTCTCTCTAGTATGTGTTCTTTTATGGTATTGAAGGTGACTATGACGTGTAAAGGCCTGACCACACTGATTACATTCATAGGGTTACTCTCCAGTATGTGTTCTTTTATGCATTTGAAAATTACCATGTTGAGCAAAGGCCTTACCACACTGACTACATTCATAGGGTTTCTCACCAGTATGTGTTCTTTTATACAATTGAAGAGTATGAAGCTGTCCAAAGGCCTTACCACATTGATTACATTCATAGGGTTTCTCTCCATTATGTGCTCTTTTATGCATTTGAAGATTACTGTGCTGAGCAAAGGACTTACCACACTGATTACATTCATAGGGTTTCTCTCCATTATGTGCTCTTTTTTGCATTTGAAGATTACTGTGCTGAGCAAAGGACTTACCACACTGATTAGACTCATAGGGTTTCTCTCTAGTATATGTTCTTTTATGTGTTTGAAGATTATCCTGACATGCAAACTACTTACCACATTGATGACATTCATAGAGTTTCTCTCTAGTATGTGTTCTTCTATTGTTTTGAAGATGACTGTGATCAGCAAAGACCTTACCTGATGTGGGAATGTCATATATCAATCTGTTGATTTCATTGGCTAAGCAATAAATAAACTGCTTGGCCCCATTGGTTAGAACATAGGTGGGTGGAGTAAACAGAAGAAAATGCGAGGAGGAACAGGAAGTGAGGTCAGAAAGCATGCAGCTCTGCTCAGAGCCAGACGCCTCAGAGAGAGACACCATGCTACTGTCTAGCGGGCAGACGGGTAGCTCTGCTCTCTGAGGCAGAGGGATGAAACTCCAACGCAAGATGGATGTAGGCTAGAATCTTCCTGGTAAGCGCACCTCATGGTGCTACTAACATGATTAGAAATGGGTTAGTCCAGGTGCGAGAGTTAGCCTAGAAGAGTCATGATAGAAATGGGCCAAGCAGTACTTAAATGAATACAGTATGTGTGTTGTTATTTCGGGCATAAGCTAGCCACGTGGAAGCGGCTGGGGTGTTGGGGACGCAGCCCCGCCGCTGCTATTTCAACAGATGGCTGCCCAACGTGGGGACAACTGAATCCACAGAAAGTCTGAGAAAGCTTGGGAAAGAGTAAAGCATGTTTGTTTTCTTGGTAGCAGCAGTTTCTCGGTTCTACTCTGCTTGCTAGAGTCAAGCAAGCGCTCTCATCTGAGAGAGGCTTCCTGACTCAGCTTCAGCTGCAAAACCCTGCAGCTCATTAAGAGGTCCTGCCACGAAACACTTAAACTGTGTTGACGAAAAGCTGAAGGCATGCTTTTCGGTTTTCAGCCGTAGCAGGAAAAAAGCTGCGCCATTTAAAAATGTTGGCTTTCTGGGCTGTCCTGCCAGGGCAAACTCTGACTCTTTTTACGCGGGCGGGTCGTGCGGTTTGCAAGCCCAGGCTGCAGAAGCTCGCTTGCTGGCAAGGACCTTGAAACACTGTAGAGTTGTGGCACTGAAGGCGGCTCTGGCCGGTACCTCAGCCACAAGGTTGGAATGGCAGAAAGCTAAGGAATGGACTGGATCTAGGTGGCAAAGCCACGGCTTTAATCCTACCCATATTGCTCAGTAATTTAAAGGCTCGTGTGGTCAGAAAAAGAGAGATATACAGTAAAGAGAGATTCAAAGACAAAGAAAATTTCTAAATGATTTACAGTGTGTTAAAAATATATGCAAACTAAAAATTAAAGTTCTTAAAAGTAAAAAAAAAATGAAAGAAAAAGAGAAGTTGGTTATGGTAGTACACGCCTTTAATCCCAACACTTGGGAGGCAGAGGGAGATTGACCTCTGTGACTTCAAGGTGTGGTAGAACACGCCTTTAATCCCAGTGCCTAGAAGGCAGAGACAAACAGATCTCTGTGAGTTCAAGGTGTGGTAGCATACACCTTTAATCCCAATGCCTGGGAGGCAGAGACAGAAGGATCTCTGAGAGTTCAAAGACAGCCTGGTCTACAGAGTTATTCCAGGACAAAGATACAGAGAATATAAAATAAAAGTAAAAATAAATGAAATAGAGGTTAAAATAAAGCACACAAAGATGGAAAATACTCAGAGAATCTTGATACTGTATGCTATTATGCTCTCTTTGAATTGTTTGAATGCTGAGGAAGGAGCAAAAGCTACTAAAAGATATTTGTTTATAAATGCCGCTGAACTAATTCAACATAGATATTTTGGAAATGCCTTGACTTTGCAATTTGGATATAAGGACATGATACTTTGGAAAGGAGTTTCTTGTTTTGTTTTCACAGAGGATGAGATCCTGTTCATTTCTTCTATCCGAATATGGTATGATGGACCACGCCCTCCTGAACTGTTGCTGTGAACATCTTCAGAAAATTGCTTCGCTCAACTGCCAACTGAGATGAAACTAGCACACAGGTTATACCATTAAAGACCTAATTAACGACGCCCCATTCAGCAGGAAGAAGTTTGGAGAGATAACTGCGCCCATATTCCCAAACATTGTTTATAAATGTTCTTTTACATTTAAAGGGGGATATGATATAGGTATAAATAATTTGCATTGCTAGAGATTTAAGGTCAATTCTGTTAATATGTATATGTATTTCTGATCTTGATTAAGGTATTGAGATTGTGTACTTCATTTAAAAATGTAATGTATATAGGTTGTTAATGGATAATAATTAATAATAGTCAAGTTTATAGTTATGTTAGTTACATTATCTAGATATATAGATATATATTTCAGTTAGATCGGCATTCTTGATATCTTTCAAAGACTATGGAATATGCTATTAAATGTTTTAATAACTTAGGGCTTTTTTATGACAATGAGACACTCTGCTCCTGGCAGACTAATTTACTGCAAGAGGAAGATGGGCATCGAAGAGGATTCTTATGGAGTTTGATAGCCATTTGGGCAAGAAATTGCTCTTGCCTGGACTATTGCATAAACTGGACACAGAGAACCCGCAGAGAGAGGACTACTGAACTTGCCTAAAGGTGAGATGATCTTTTGGGGTTCCTGAATCATGAAAGAGTCTGCAAGACATTCTTCAGGACAAGCAGATAGTGACTGCCTTTGAAATTTCCTGCTTTGTGGAAATGTCTGCTGGATACTATGGGCCTGTAGGCCGAAGATGGATGCCCCAACGGTACAGAGGAACTTTGGGTGACTGTCCAGGCAGCGAGATGACTCTGTCATTTCTAGAGTTTTGAAAATTGTTCACTTTTTATTTGCTTAGGTAATATTGTATTTGCTATGTTACAGTTAAAGCCTTTCCTTTTTGTTTAAACAGAAAAAGGGGAAGTGATGTGGGAATGTCATATATCAATCTGTTGATTTCATTGGCTAAGCAATAAATAAACTGCTTGGCCCCATTGGTTAGAACATAGGTGGGTGGAGTAAACAGAAGAAAATGCGAGGAGGAACAGGAAGTGAGGTCAGAAAGCATGCAGCTCTGCTCAGAGCCAGACGCCTCAGAGAGAGACACCATGCTACTGTCTAGCGGGCAGACGGGATAGCTCTGCTCTCTGAGGCAGAGGGATGAAACTCCAACGCAAGATGGATGTAGGCTAGAATCTTCCTGGTAAGCGCACCTCATGGTGCTACTAACATGATTAGAAATGGGTTAGTCCAGGTGCGAGAGTTAGCCTAGAAGAGTCATGATAGAAATGGGCCAAGCAGTACTTAAATGAATACAGTATGTGTGTTGTTATTTCGGGCATAAGCTAGCCACGTGGAAGCGGCTGGGGTGTTGGGGACGCAGCCCCGCCGCTGCTATTTCAACAGATGGCTGCCCAACGTGGGGACAACTGAATCCACAGAAAGTCTGAGAAAGCTTGGGAAAGAGTAAAGCATGTTTGTTTTCTTGGTAGCAGCAGTTTCTCGGTTCTACTCTGCTTGCTAGAGTCAAGCAAGCGCTCTCATCTGAGAGAGGCTTCCTGACTCAGCTTCAGCTGCAAAACCCTGCAGCTCATTAAGAGGTCCTGCCACGAAACACTTAAACTGTGTTGACGAAAAGCTGAAGGCATGCTTTTCGGTTTTCAGCCGTAGCAGGAAAAAAGCTGCGCCATTTAAAAATGTTGGCTTTCTGGGCTGTCCTGCCAGGGCAAACTCTGACTCTTTTACGGGGCGGGTCGTGCGGTTTGCAAGCCCAGGCTGCAGAAGCTCGCTTGCTGGCAAGGACCTTGAAACACTGTAGAGTTGTGGCACTGAAGGCGGCTCTGGCCGGTACCTCAGCCACAAGGTTGGAATGGCAGAAAGCTAAGGAATGGACTGGATCTAGGTGGCAAAGCCACGGCTTTAATCCTACCCATATTGCTCAGTAATTTAAAGGCTCGTGTGGTCAGAAAAAGAGAGATATACAGTAAAGAGAGATTCAAAGACAAAGAAAATTTCTAAATGATTTACAGTGTGTTAAAAATATATGCAAACTAAAAATTAAAGTTCTTAAAAGTAAAAAAAATGAAAGAAAAAGAGAAGTTGGTTATGGTAGTACACGCCTTTAATCCCAACACTTGGGAGGCAGAGGGAGATTGACCTCTGTGACTTCAAGGTGTGGTAGAACACGCCTTTAATCCCAGTGCCTAGAAGGCAGAGACAAACAGATCTGTGAGTTCAAGGTGTGGTAGCATACACCTTTAATCCCAATGCCTGGGAGGCAGAGACAGAAGGATCTCTGAGAGTTCAAAGACAGCCTGGTCTACAGAGTTATTCCAGGACAAAGATACAGAGAATATAAAATAAAAGTAAAAATAAATGAAATAGAGGTTAAAATAAAGCACACAAAGATGGAAAATACTCAGAGAATCTTGATACTGTATGCTATTATGCTCTCTTTGAATTGTTTGAATGCTGAGGAAGGAGCAAAAGCTACTAAAAGATATTTGTTTATAAATGCCGCTGAACTAATTCAACATAGATATTTTGGAAATGCCTTGACTTTGCAATTTGGATATAAGGACATGATACTTTGGAAAGGAGTTTCTTGTTTTGTTTTCACAGAGGATGAGATCCTGTTCATTTCTTCTATCCGAATATGGTATGATGGACCACGCCCTCCTGAACTGTTGCTGTGAACATCTTCAGAAAATTGCTTCGCTCAACTGCCAACTGAGATGAAACTAGCACACAGGTTATACCATTAAAGACCTAATTAACGACGCCCCCATTCAGCAGGAAGAAGTTTGGAGAGATAACTGCGCCCATATTCCCAAACATTGTTTATAAATGTTCTTTTACATTTAAAGGGGGATATGATATAGGTATAAATAATTTGCATTGCTAGAGATTTAAGGTCAATTCTGTTAATATGTATATGTATTTCTGATCTTGATTAAGGTATTGAGATTGTGTACTTCATTTAAAAATGTAATGTATATAGGTTGTTAATGGATAATAATTAATAATAGTCAAGTTTATAGTTATGTTAGTTACATTATCTAGATATATACATATATATTTCAGTTAGATCGGCATTCTTGATATCTTTCAAAGACTATGGAATATGCTATTAAATGTTTTAATAACTTAGGGCTTTTTATGACAATGAGACACTCTGCTCCTGGCAGACTAATTTACTGCAAGAGGAAGATGGGCATCGAAGAGGATTCTTATGGAGTTTGATAGCCATTTGGGCAAGAAATTGCTCTTGCCTGGACTATTGCATAAACTGGACACAGAGAACCCGCAGAGAGAGGACTACTGAACTTGCCTAAAGGTGAGATGATCTTTTGGGGTTCCTGAATCATGAAAGAGTCTGCAAGACATTCTTCAGGACAAGCAGATAGTGACTGCCTTTGAAATTTCCTGCTTTGTGGAAATGTCTGCTGGATACTATGGGCCTGTAGGCCGAAGATGGATGCCCCAACGGTACAGAGGAACTTTGGGTGACTGTCCAGGCAGCGAGATGTCTCTGTCATTTCTAGAGTTTTGAAAATTGTTCACTTTTTATTTGCTTAGGTAATATTGTATTTGCTATGTTACAGTTAAAGCCTTTCCTTTTTGTTTAAACAGAAAAAGGGGAAGTGATGTGGGAATGTCATATATCAATCTGTTGATTTCATTGGCTAAGCAATAAATAAACTGCTTGGCCCCATTGGTTAGAACATAGGTGGGTGGAGTAAACAGAAGAAAATGCGAGGAGGAACAGGAAGTGAGGTCAGAAAGCATGCAGCTCTGCTCAGAGCCAGACGCCTCAGAGAGAGACACCATGCTACTGTCTAGCGGGCAGACGGGTAGCTCTGCTCTCTGAGGCAGAGGGATGAAACTCCAACGCAAGATGGATGTAGGCTAGAATCTTCCTGGTAAGCGCACCTCATGGTGCTACTAACATGATTAGAAATGGGTTAGTCCAGGTGCAGAGTTAGCCTAGAAGAGTCATGATAGAAATGGGCCAAGCAGTACTTAAATGAATACAGTATGTGTGTTGTTATTTCGGGCATAAGCTAGCCACGTGGAAGCGGCTGGGGTGTTGGGGACGCAGCCCCGCCGCTGCCTATTTCAACACTTACCAAGCAGATTAAATTCATATGATTTTTCTTCATTATGTGTTCTTTTATGACTTTGATGAGTTTCATAAAGAACAAAGTCTTTATCATCTTGACCATATTCATAGGGTTCCTCTCCAGTGTGTGTTCTTTCATGCATTTGATGATGACTGTGATAAGCAAAGGCTTTATCACATTGCTTAATTTCACAGCATTTTTCTCTGGTATGTGTTTTTTCTTTTTCTTTTTTTGTTTTTTAAAGACTTATTTATTTATTATGTATACAACTTTCTGCCTCCATGTATACCCACACGCCAGAGGAGGGCGCCAGATCTCATTACAGATGGTTTGGAGCCACCATGTGGTTGCTGGGAATTGAACTCAGGACCTCTGGAAGTGCAGACAGTTCTCTTAACCATTGAGTCATCTCTCCAGCCCTGGTATGTGTTTTTTAATTCCTTAGAATGTGAGTGTCATAAGACAAGGCTTTAGCACAGTGAGAACATACTGAAAATTTCTCTCCAATTTGATTTCTTTCAATCCTGCAAGGATAATTGACACATATAAAAGCTTTACCACATTCAATACACTGTTGAACCTCAGATCTGTATGAATAAATTTCATAATTTGTTCCAATTGTAAAAATGAATCAAATATTGAGGTCTTATAACTTCATTTAAAACCATGTTTTCTTCTTTCATTATTGGTCATTTTGCATCTGGAAAAATATTTGTGATGATAAATTCCTTTGTATCATGGTTTACCATTTCATCTATACCTATCCCTATATTTTTTCTATGATATTTTTCACATTTTTAAAAAGAACTGTATACACTGAGTGCCTTACGAACTTTACTGCATTCATAAATTTTACTATGAATTATTATACATTGGCTAAGTGAACTAAGACACCAAGAAGTATTGACAGACCTAGAACTCATGGGACTTTTTTGTAATGTGAAGTTGTTTATGTATTAACAATGATGGTAGAAAACCAATTACTTGTATACTTGGATTTAATTGAACAAGTATACTCTCCATGGGAACAAAAGTTTATCTTCTAATTGTTCATAATGAGATGTATGCTACATCTTTCCATATCCATATTCTCATATGCTTGTATCAAGAGTAACATATGATATACATAGTAAAGGAAGAATAGTAAATAAAAGATTTCCACATTGTATCCGCATGGTTTGACTTGCTGTTCCTCATAGACTTGTGGTATAGATATTAAGTTTTCTCCACAACAACTGCCCCTTGACCCTTGACTCTAATTGCCACTTTCACTAAACTTAGCAAGTCACAAAAAGTATATGAGTAATCCAAGTCTTACCATAGGCTATTGATTAAGTAGAAAGTTTACAGCTATACTCATCACTGAAATGTGTATACATTTTCTGTCATGAGTAATAAGAAACAAATGGACTGCAAGATGTATAATACAGCTCTTATGGTTAATGGTAAAATCTGTTTAGTCATTGCTTCCTTGACTTTTTCTTAAATGAATGCCTTGTAAATGCAATTCACATATGAGAAATTGAGGAATATGGATTTGTGAGAATTTAATAACCATCAATGCATTTAAAGCTGTGCTTATTTACACTGCTGCTTTTGATTCATTGTTCCAGGACATATTACAAACTCGTCAGAGGCACATTGTTATAAACTTGCACAATAAAATTACCTTGCAGGTCTTCTAGAACATTGACTATGTTATCAGTGTTATAGTCCTCCAAAATTTACCCTGAAATACAGTATCAGAATATGTATGTTATATTATTTAATATTGTACAACAATTAGCTCATTATCTTAAGTGCACCTAAGAACTATGATTGTGTTATTCATCTCATTTTCTTCTTTCTAAATCAAATTACATAACAACATTATAAGCGAAGGAAAAGTTGTCTCCATATTTTGAAACATGAAGGAAATTCATTTTACCTATAGTAGTGAGGTTCCTGAAGGTCTCCAGCATCGCATCTTTGTAGAGATTTTTCTGGGAAGGATTCAGCAAATCCTACTCTTCCTGAGTGAAGTTGATATGTATATCATCATAGGTCACTGCCTTCATGAATATTAAATACATATGTACAACGTAAGCATGACAGTGACAACATTGAAAATACTTCCTTGAAAGTATAGTTGGTATGATTCTGGTGTTCCCCACTCATATTCCGTGATTTTAGTCGGTTACTTTAGAAGTAAATTGAAAAGGAGAGTCAAGTCTGTCATTTCTATACACTTTGAATGGGATTTTACCTTATAATAACAATATCTATTAACAGGGTGAGACAAAAATAGATCAACAGAAATTGTATGCATGAGAAAATTGTATGAAAAATTACTCATTATAGAAAGGAAAAAAGATACACAAATGGGTGCCTTTGACCACAACACTCAGAAAACAGAGGTGTGTATATTTGTCTCTGAGTTGAATGCCAGTAAAGTCAATGCAATCAGGTCCAGGAGAGGTGCCAGTACAGACTCTGTCTCCATTGCAAACCTCAATAAAACAAACAATGGGATAGAAAAACTAACAGGCCTTTATTGAAGTTTCTGCAAAGAGTTGTTTTCACTCCAGTTCTGTAGTCTTCTTCCAGACCCTGAAGTACCCTAATATAAACTGCAATACCAATAACATTTTAAAGAAAAAGAACTTCCTGTATAAAACAGTTTCAAGTGGACAGATGAAAACAGTAGAAATATAAATGTTGGTCATAAATAATCAACACAGACTTGGAGAGAGAACAGATTAATTCAGCACTCTTGCTGATCTTGAATGGAGATGGACAAATTTGCCTGTACTTACATGGGGATTGCAACTATCCATTTTCCAGGGTAAGGATTTCTGATATCCTCTGATCACTTTCATGGTACATATCCATGCAGGCATATAAAACAGTCATATTGATTTAAAAAAATAATGACTCAAAATACTCAAGCAGTATTAATGCTATCAATCCATGGGGTGGCATCCTGGGAATCAGAGAGATACCCTCTGTCAAATTTTAAAATTCAAGATAAGCATGAAGCTCAGCACAGCAGCATATACTTGACATAAAAAATACCTGCATTCCAGAGCCATCATCCAATAACATATAAACAAATAGAGCCAGGAATAATGCCTCTCTTTAGTTTCAGGAATTTAGAGCCACGCAATTACTCAGATAAGCAAACAAAACAATTTAAACAGCAGGTTACCAAACTCTTGAGCACTGAATAACAACTGTTTCTGCTCTATCTTATGTGATTTAGAGATTGAGCCTATAATGATGGTAAAAGCATTTCAATATTAGTAGGGAGTTGGCTGATTAATGTCAAGCACAACACAGTATATAAATATCAGGAAATTACTCCAGGGTATTGAAACTCATAGCATACAATGAGGAATTTCATCTAGAAAGGCTTCTCCTACTAAAGATCCACAGAAAATTGAAATAAAACAAATAAGGAGAGAAAGTTCTTCAAACACATGATGTTTTCTCGGAGGTTGTTCATTCAGTCAAGGACATTCTGAACCCAGTCACTATTGGTCCATGATCAATAACTGAAAAAATCATTTCATTACTTCAAAGATTCACATTTAATGATCTTTAAAGAAGGACTCTTAAAAGAAATGCAACACTATCTCAGAATTGAGAAATAGACGTTTATTTATTAGAAATAGACTCACAAACCAGAATCCTATGCTTGAACTGAGTTCAGAAACTGAATCATGCAGCTGGAAAGAGGCTGGACTCATGCTCTATACTGGCATATATAGTATAAGAGGCCATGCCTTAGTAGTCAGGAAACCACTGGCTGTAAGCCTTCCTACAGCACCTTCTCCTTTTGTTCAAATAAGAGAGTTATAAGCCCAATACACAATTCTATACAATAAATAAGAACAATATATTCATTAATTATCCTGTCCTAACTAATTTATGTCTTGTATAATAAATTGGCCAAGTCACGAGAGGAAAGTAACTCCAACTATCTAGTCTTCAACCCCATCGAAGATCCAAGAAGGGAAATAATATTACTTGAGTAAGCAAGAAGTGCAATCAAGCAACTTTCAAAATGTGCAACAAATTATAGAGACAACTGGCTCCCTGGGCAATCATCCAAAGTCTCATTTGCACTGTTGAAGCAACCAACTTTGGCAAAGACCTAGAATAACTGACTGACCACTTAAGGAGGTAGGAAAATTTAAAAAACCATCTTATCCTATCTTTGCAAGATTTAACAGTCCTGCTTATCCATTTTTGGATATCATTTATCTTGTCAGTAGTTGAGACATGAACATATCTTTGCCTAAAGGCCAGTTTTGCCAAGAAGAAAACAAGCTCCAAGTGAAGTCACCAGTGTTCAACATTCTCTCAGGAATAGAATGTTGTTACTAGGAGCAATTGTGTATCACTTAAACATAACTCAAAGTTATTTAAATGCCATAATCTACAGCTCTTTGAAGTGGTTGAAGATTACCTATCTATGAAAAATATAATCTCTATGTATCTAAAGAACCTGATTATTCCAACTATAAAAACCATAAATGACTATTGATCTATAATTCCTAATACCTTTAAACTTAAAAACTAAAGCTCATATTAGAATATTATACAAGGGGGCTGGAGAGATGGCTCGGTGGTTAAGAGCATTGCGTGTTCTTCCAAAGGTCCTGAGTTCAATTCCCGGCAAGCACATGGTGTTTCACTACTATCTGTAAAGAGGTCTGGTGCCCTTTTCTGGCCTGCAGACATGCACACAGACAGAATATTGTATACATACATAATAAATAAATATTAGAATATTATACAATAAACAACTGAAACAAATGAGGACAATGACTTCAAAATGTAAACAATGTATAAGTATCTTGATCAGAGGTAGAAATGTATGGTGCAATATGATAAATATATATCAATCCATAAAAATGTTTTTAAGCAGAGGTAGAAGCATGAATGCATACAATATTCAATATAATTTCACATTATATCAATATACAATAATCTATACCAATGCAATTGCCTACAAATAATAACTCACAATATTCACTGTATTACTCACTATTATTATTAGTGTGAGTAAGCTCACACTAATCTATTATCCCATCCAATTTTCCCATTTTTTTTCAAAGTGATCCCTCAGCCTCTAAAATTTTCTCTCCATCTTGCAACCCTATACCAATTATAATCAACCCCTAAATGATATCCCTAATTCTGAGAACAAACTTTGTTGGGAGAGGAGACATTGTCTTTTAGAATTACTTCTAGCTATCATGGGGGGGGGGATTTTCTTTCTATGGGATCCTGTGAAAGTAAAATGATGGTTAAGTTCCAAGATTACTGTCTGATATAATTGCAAATAGTCTCTGCGTATTTGGTAAGGTTTTTCTGAGCTTCCTATTAGGAGGTCTGTCCAGAACATTGTAAAAAGTGCACCATTTCAGCTAACCAAGTTGGAACCATCTTGAGTAACAGGTACTCAAAACAGATCTTGTAGTAGCACTATCATCATCATGACATAATATCAACCAGGTTGAGTTGATGTTCCGGGGCCCCATCTTCTTCCTGGAAATTTCAAAATTTACTGCAGGAAAATTTATTGTTCATTGTGCAAACCTTCAACATTAATTATATAGACATATACAGACAAATATATTCAGTGACATGTACAATAGAGACAGAAATAGATATAAAGAAAAGTAAATGTTTTTCTAAATTCTTTTTTCTTTCTGTCCCATGCTCCTGACATGAGACAGAAACTCTGAATTTTTCTTTTAACATGATTGGATTTATAGAGGGACAGAGTCAGTGTCCAACTCCAAAGCCAACTCTATATATTCATAAACATTTATCCACCTACAAAAGGCACCCAAGGTAATGATAGGATAAAAGTGTAGATTATTGAATCTACTCTTAAAAAAATCAAGAGGCATATATATATATATATATATATATATATACATATATATATGAGATAAAAGGGTAGATCATTAAAATTAATTTAAAAAGTAACTACTTATTTAAATATTTTACATTGATATAGATATGTATGCTTCCTTTTGATAGTAATTTGACATTATTTTTGTTAAAACATACTATGATGTTATATTCTTACTCAAGATATTTTACCTAAAACAACTCACTTAAACATGTAAAGAAAATGGTTGCCGGGCAGTGGTGGCGCACGCCTTTAATCCCAGCACTTGGGAGGCAGAGGCAGGTGGATCTCTGTGAGTTCGAGACCAGGCTGGTCTACAAGAGCTCCAAAACCACAGAGAAACCTTGTCTCAAAAAAAAGAGAAAAGACAAAAGAAAATGTCTAGTCCTTGAAAGTTATTATTATCAAGTAATTAAGATACAAAGTACTGCATATTAGTAGTTTGTTACTTATTACAGTTGAAAGTATAATCATGTTAGGTACGTTTTAACATTATACAGAATTTTATTATGCTGCTATTCTTCTTCCAGGAACCTTGATGGCGGTGAGTAACATCTGTGTTAGCCAACAGAAAAAGCAGTTATCTCAAAGTGACCCTTAAACTGTTGTTTTTGACCTCTAATTACTGATCTGTCCTCCAAAGACAGAAGTCTCATGATATAGATGTTCTTTGAGCAAACAGAAGAGATTGCTTATGATGGATCTCCAGCCCCTTGTGCTTTCTTCTGGTTTAGATAAATGCTGCTCCACTGATGCCCAATCCCAAACAATCTAGAAAAATGATTTGAAGAACAGTGGGGGAAGCAGGTGGTTGGGGATCCCTGCCTGAGAAGTGGGCCTGGGGCCTTTGGGGAGGCTGGGAATGAGGATCCTTCAGCTACAGGTTCTGGGACCAGCTGGGGATTCCCCAGAAGCCAGAAGGAGCACTTCGAGGACAGTATCATTGAGGACCCAGAGCTAGAAGAGATCAAAGCCTCAGGGAGTCTGGGAGATAGAGGAAGAGGATGAGAAATTAAAGGAGCTACAAAATGAGGTAGGGAAGCAAATGAATAAGAGTACAACCCCAGGCAATGCTGGCTCAGTGATCATGTCTCTTGAGGAAAAGATGGATTCTGATGCCAGTTCCAGCTATGTTGGCAATGTGGACTATGGTGCAACAGCGGAAGAGTTGGAAGCTCACTTTCGTGGCTGTGGCTCAGTCAAATGTGTTACTAATTTGTCAGTCTGTGTCAAATTCAGTGGCCTTGCCAAAGGGTTTGCATATATAGAACTCTTAGACAAAGAGTCAGTGAGTACTTCCCTGGCTTTAGGTGAGTCCCTGTTTAGAGTGAGACAAATCAAGATGATTCCCATCACCACAACAGACAGAGGGTTCCCATGTATCCAATACCATGCCCAGACTAACAATTACAACATCTCCCTGTCTCGATTCTAAAGTGGTTTTAACAGCAGGCCCTGGGATGAAGTCTTCAGGGGCCAGGCTAGAGTGACATCATGGCACTCCTCCTACTAAGAAAAGTATTAGAAGGAGAGAGGGGAAAAAAGAGGAAAGAAGGGCAAAAAGAATTTAAAATGATAGAAAACAAAAGATGACCTCGATGGGAAAAAATGTTTTTTAAAAAAGATATACTGGGGGGCTGAGAGATGGCACAGAGGTTAACAGCAATGACTGTTCTTCCAGCAGTCCTGAGTTCAATTCCCAGCAACCACATGGTGGCCCACAAACATCTGTAATGAGGTCTGTTACCCTCTTCTGGCTAACTGTATAAATAATAAATAAATAAATATTTAAAAAAAATAAAAAAGAGTAGGCCCTTTCTTAGGAGAGGGGATGTCATTAACAAGAGATAGATTGATGGTGCCCTTACATATGTTGACTGCTCAGATCTGTAACCTGACACATAGAGTTAGTCAATGGCCTGTTTTTCAAATCTTCGAGCCAATATAACTCTGTCAAGCAAGATCCATCATATTTCTTACCAAAAGCAATCTACAGATTGAATACAATGCCCATCAAAATCCCAGCAAAATTCTTCAAAGACTTTGAAAGAACAGCACTCAAATTCATATGACAAACACAAAACCCAGGATAGCCAAAATAATTCTATACAATAAAAGAACTTCTGGAAGCCTCACAATCCCTGACTTCAATCAGTCCTGAAAACAGCCTGGTACTGTCATAAGAACAGACAGGAGGACCAATGGAGCTGAATAGAAGACACGGATATCAATCCACATATCTCTGAACACCTGATATTTGACCAAAAAGCAAAAAAATATCAAGTGGAAAAAAGAAAGCATATTTAACTAGTGGTGCTGGCATAACTGGATATCAACATGTAGAAAAATGAAAATAGACCCATATCTATCACCATGCACAAACCTGAAGTACAAATTGATCAAAGACCTCAACATAAAGCCAGCCACACTGAAAATTATAAAAGAAAAATTGAGAAGTACACTTGAAGGCATTGGCACAGGGAACCACTTCCTAAATATAACCACAGTAGCACAGACACTGTGAGAAACAATTAAATGGGATGTCCTGAAACTAAAAAGCTTCTGTAAAGTAAAGGACATGATCAACATGGTAAAATGAGAGCCTACAGGATGGGAAAAGATCATCACTAATCCCACATCAGACAGAGGTCTGATCTCCAAAATATACAAAGAACTCAAGATATTGGACACCAGAAGAACTCATAATCCAATAAAAAAATGGAGTACAGACATAAACAGAGAACTCTCAACAGAAAAATCTAAAATAGCTGAAAGACACCTAAGGAAATGTTCAATATCGTTAATCAGAGAAATGCAAATCAAAACCACTCTCAGATTCCATCTAACAACTGAAAGAATGGCCAGGATTAAAAACACCAAAGACAACTTATGCCGGAGAGGTTGTGGGGAAATGGAAACACTTCTGCAAGCTGGTACAGTCCCTTTCAAAGTCAGTGTGGCAATTCCTCAGAAAATTAGGAAACAACCTTTGTCAAGACCCAGTAATACCACTTTTGGGTATGTAACCAAAGGATGTTCAATCGTAACACAAGGACATGTGCTCAGCTATCTTCATAGCACCTTTGTTTGTCATAGCCAAATGTAGAAACAACCTAAATGCCCCTCCATAGAAGAATGGATAAGAAAAATGTGTTACATCAGGTCTACAAGAGCTAGCTCCAGGACAGGCTCCAAAGATACAGAGAAACCCTGTCTCAAAAAACCAAAAAAAAAAAAAAAAAAAAGGAATATGTGCAACATTTACACAAAGGAGTGCTACACAGCAGAAAAAATATAACTACATCTTAAATTTTGCAGAAAAATAGATGGATCTAGAAAATATTATTTTTAGTGAGGTAACCCGGACACAGAAAGATAATTATCACATGTACTCACTCATAGGTGGTTTTTAAGCATAAAGCAAAGAAAGCCAGCCTACAAACCACAATCCCAGATCTTAGACAAATATAAGGATGCTAAGAGAGACTTACATACATCTAATCTATTTGGGAAGTATAAAGTAGAAAAAGACAAGATCTCCTGAGTAAATTGGGTACATGGGGATCTTGGGAGAGGGTTGAAGGGGGAGTGGAGAGGCAGGGAGTGAAGCAAAGAAAATTGTAGAGCTCAATAAATATCAGTAAACAAAGATCGATCATATCTGCAGAGGATAGTTGAATAATTGCAAATTCAATGTTCCTTGACTCAAGATAATGTTCCTAATCTGGACCAGATTGTCTTGTGCTCAATCACATGACATTAATTTACATATGCTGGGCAATTGCAAACTACTACTGCTACCATGGTTAGGCCCTTTTTTCATAGTGGTGGCTCCAACAGCTGATAGCCTATGCTGTGCCCCCTGCAGTGCACACAATAATCTATTCTTCCTAATGAGGTCTGAGGACAGAAGACAAGCTCCATATGCAAATCCTTTTCCTGTGACTGCATTGGCAGTCAACTACATGGTTCAAATGCGCTATTTTATTTTATTTTATTGGTTTTGTTTGAGAGAGGGTATCTTTGTAACTTTAGTGCCTGTCCAGGAACTAGCTCTACTAGACTCCACTAGCTTCAATCTCACAGAGATTTATCTGCCTCTGCCTCATGAGTGCTTGGATTAAAGGCATGCACCACCACTGCCTGGCAAATACATAATTTTAAAACTGTGAATTGGTAGAGTCATTTAAGAACTTTGATGGTGAGCCAGGCAGTGATGGCACATGCTTTTAATCCCAGCACTCGGGAGGCAGAGGCAGGTTGATCTCTTTGAGTTCGAGGACAGCATGGTCTACCAGAGTGAGTTACAGGACAGGCTCCAAAGTCACAGAGAAACCTTGTCTCAAAAACCAAAAAAAAAAAAAAAAAAAGAATTTTGAGGGTGTAATATAGAAGACACTCAAGGTCACTGTCCAGGAAAGCAACAGACAGGGACCACAACCACCTGAGTCAACATAACAGAAATTGCCTCAGCAACAATATTTCTATCAGGATGGAAATGCATCTCTTCTAGAATTAATATGCCTTCCCACTGAGAAATCACATCACACACTTAGGAGATTAATAAAGAAAAGTATCTTTAATGATGTTATGCATTGATCTGTGTCCAATGCTCAAGGGGAGCTAGGTTAGACAGATTTTTCATTCAATATATGCTATTATTCATAAGTATCCCTTAGGATAATGGTCCAGATTATACTCTGAACAATTGAAATAGAAACAGGCAATTGCCAGTCTAAATATTTAGGCAAAATATTCGCAGACTATTTTCTCAAGTATGCCCAAGACTAATGTTACAGCAGGTTCATTGCTAAAAGACCCCTTATCTGTCCCCCTTATCTGCAAAGACCCCTTATCTGCCCCCCTTCTAGTCCTAACTACCTGATTCCTTCCACTAATACTCCTAGCCAGCCAAAATCACATTAAAAAAGAACCCGAACACAACAAAAAACTATACATCTCCCTGCTAGTATGCCTCCAAATCCTACTTATCATGACATTCTCTGCCAACAAACTCATTTTATTTTATGTTTTATTTGAAGCCACCCTTATCCCAACCCTTATTATTATCACGCGATGAGGGAACCAAACAGAATGACTTAACGCAGGAATTTACTTCCTCTTTTACACCTTAGTGGGATCTATCACCCTATTAATTGCCTTAATCTATATTCAAAACTCAACAGGAACACTAAATTTCATCCTAATAACACTAGGCTCCTCGCCAATAAACCAATCATGATCTAATAATATCCTATGGTTAGCCTGTATTATAGACTTTATAGTCAAAATACCCCTATATGGGGTTCACCTTTGACTCCCTAAAGGTCATGTAGAAGCTCCTATTGCAGGTTCTATAATCCTAGCAGCAATTCTACTAAAACTAGGGGGGTACGGTATAATATGAATCTCTATAATCCTAGACCCAATCACCAAATATATAGCCTATCCATTCATCCTACTCTCACTATGAGGAACAATTATAACTAGCTCTATTTGCCTCCGACAAACAGACCTAAAATCTCTCATCACTTACTCCCCGGTCAGCCACATAGCCCTAGTCATCGCCGCTATCATAATCCAAACTCCATGAAGCTTTATGGGGGCCACAGCATTAATAATTGCCCACGGCCTGACATCTTCCCTATTATTCTGCCTAGCAAACACAAACTATGAGTGCATCCATCGTCGAACAATAATCATAGCCCGAGGTCTACAAATAGTATTCCCTCTAATGGCAACATGATGAATTCTAGAAAGCGTAGCTAACCTTTGCCCTACCACCAACAATCAATTTAATCGGAGAACTAATAATTACAACCTCCCTATTCTCTTGATCAAACTCATCTATTATTCTACTAGGAACTAACATCCTAATTACCTCCCTCTACTCAATCTACATAATTGTAACCACACAACGAGGCAAACTAACCAACCATATAAATAACCTACAACCCTCACACACACGAGAATCGACACTTATAGCCCTCCACATTTTACCTCTAATTCTACTTACTATCAACCCTAAACTAATTATGGGCCCCACACTATGTTAATATAGTTTAAAAAAATACCAGACTGTGAATCTGAAGATAGGATATAAGTATCCTTATTTACCAAGAAAGCATGCAAGAGCTGCTAACTCATGCCACCGTACGTAAGTATATGGCTTTCTTACTTTTATACGATAGAAGTAATCCATTGGTCTTAGCAACCAAAAACTTTGTGCAACTCCAAATGAAAGTAATAAACATTATCACATCCTGTATCTTTCTCATCCTAGCACTCCTAGTATTCTCCATGGCCATCTCATTCACCAATATAACAAAACACATCAATTTTCCCAACTACGTGACTTCATGTATTAAATCTGCATTCTTCATCAGCCTAACTCCCCTGTCCTCCTTCTTCAACTCCAGCGCAGATCTCATAATCACAAACTGACAATGAATTACTATTGGATCTATTAAATTATCACTAAGCTTAAAATTTGACTTTTTCTCAATCATTTTCTTACGCGTAGCCTTATACGTCACGTGGTCAATTATAGAATTCTCTACATGATATATACACCCAGACCCAAACCTAAACTGATTTATCAAATACCTTTTAACATTCTTAATTACCATAATTATCTTAACTACCACTAACAACCTATTCCAACTCTTTGTTGGCTGAGAAGGAGTAGGAATTATGTCATTTCTACTAATCGGATGATGATACGGACGAGCCGACGCAAATACAGCTGCCCTACAGGCCATCTTATATAATCATATCGGCGATATCAGCCTTATATTAGCTATAGCCTGATTCTGTACAAAAAACAACTCATGAGAACTTAAACAAATTTTCATTATAGATGACCCCAACACTATCCCCCTCACAGGGCTACTCCTGGCGGCCACAGGAAAATCAGCTCAATTCGGCCTTCACCCATGACTACCTTCAGCTATAGAAGGACCAACCACCATTTCAGCGCTACTTCACTCAAGCACTATAGTTGTTGCAGGAGTGTTTTTATTAATCTGATTCCACCCCCTCATCTCCAATAACAGTACTATCTTGACAGCTATACTATGCCTAGGAGCTATAACCACATTATTCACAGCAATCTGTGCACTCACCCAAAACGACATCAAAAAAATTGTAGCGTTCTCAACATCAAGCCAACTAGGACTCATAATAGTTACGCTAGGCATTAATCAACCCCACCTAGCTTTCCTACACATTTGCACCCACACATTCATTAAGGCTATGTTATTTTTATGCTCAGGATCCATTATCCACAGCCTCAATGACGAACAAGACATTCGAAAAATAGGAGGCCTAGCAAAAACCATACCATTTACATCATCCTGCCTAACAATTGGCAGCCTAGCCCTGACAGGAATGCCATTCCTCACAGGATTTTATTCTAAAGACCTAATCATCGAAGCAACTAACACCTGCTACAACAACGCCTGAGCCCTATTAATCACACTAGTGGCCACCTCTATAAGAGCCATTTACAGCATACGAATCATCTACTTTGTCTTAATGACTAAACCTTATTTCCCTTCCACAGTTATTATTAACGAAAACAGCCCACTACTAATCAACCCCATCAAACGACTAGCATTAGGAAGCATCCTAGCAGGGTTCTTCATCGCATATAACATCCCACCCACAACTGTGCAAGTAATGACCATACCTTGATACCTAAAAGTTACAGCTCTAATAGTCACTATTGCAGGGTTTGCAATCGCACTGAACCTCAACAACTTGACCAACAACCTTTCACCAACAAAACCTTTACAAACAAACTAATTCTTGACTTCCCTAGGCTACTTCCCAACAATTATACACCGACTACCACCCCTAAAAACACTCCACACAAGCCTTAAAACAGCCCTAACAACACTAGACCTCATCTGACTAGAAAAAGCTACCCCTAAGGTCACCTCCACCATCCACACACTCACCTCTTCCACAATAAGTAACCAAAAGGGAATGGTAAAACTATATTTCCTTTCGTTCCTAATCACACTCATTTGCATCCCAATAATTTTACTCACCTAATTTCCACGAGTAATCTCAATAATAATAATAAATACACCCATAAACAAAGTTCAACCGGAAACAACCATCAGCCATGCAGAACAACTATATAAAGCAGCTACACCAACACCCCCTTCACCCATAAATCCTAACCCATCACCATCATAAATTGCTCATCCCCCTATACTATTAAACTCTAACATTACATCTACACCCTCATAATAATTAGTTACAAACAACATACCTACCTCCATAAAAACACTTATTAATAAAATCCCAATTGTCAATCAACTAGACATCCATGCCTCAGGATAGTCTTCTGCAGACATAGCAGTAATGTAACCAAATACAACCAGCATACCTCCCAAATAAATTAAAAAACACCATCAAACCTAAAAATGAGCCCCCAAACCCCAGCACTGCCAAACAACCTGAACACCCACTAACAATTAAATATAACCCACCATAAATAGGCGAAGGCTTCAAAGAAGTGCCTAAACAACCTAACACAATTACTAAACTTAAAAAATAAATTAATTCTGTCATAATTTCTACATAGACTTTAACTATGACTAATGACATGAAAAATCATCATTGTTATTCAACTATAGAAACATCTAATGACAATCGTCCGAAAAAAGCACTCATTAATCAAAATCATTAACCACTCCTTCATTGACCTCCCAGCCCCATCAAATATCTATCTCATCATGATGAAACTTCGGCTCTCTACTAGGTCTTTGCCTAATTATCCAAATTCTCACAGGACTATTCCTAGCCATACATTACACATCAGATACAGCAAGAGCATTTTCATCAGTAGCCCATATCTGCCGAGAAGTAAACTACGGCTGACTCATCTGATATATACATGCTAACGGAGCTTCCATATTCTTCATTTGCCTGTTCCTGCACATAGGATGTGGGGATTACTACAGCTCCTACAACATAATCGAAACATGAAACATAGGAATTATTTTACTATTCGCTGTGATAGCAACAGCATTTATAGGCTATGTGCTACCATGAGGCCAAATATCATTCTGAGGTGCCACAGTAATTACAAACCTTCTATCAGCTATCCCTTACATCGGCACAACACTAGTAGAATGAATCTGAGGGGGTTTCTCAGTAGACAAAGCCACCCTCACACAATTCTTTGCCTTCCACTTCATCCTACCCTTCATTATTACCGCCCTTGTATTCATCCACCTGTTTTTCCTACACGAAACAGGATCCAACAACCCAACTGGGCTAAACTCAGATGCAGACAATATCCCATTTCACCCCTACTACACAATCAAAGACTTTTTAGGAGTCCTTATTCTATTGATAGCTTTCATAATTTTAGCTTTATTTTTCCCAGATGTCCTCGGAGACCCAGATAATTATACTCCTGCAAATCCACTCAATACTCCACCACACATTAAACCAGAATGATACTTCCTCTTAGCCTACGCCATTTAACAATCCATCCCTAACAAATTAGGCGGTGTCCAGCACTAATCCTATCAATCCTATTCTTAGCTCTTATACCATTCCTCCACACCTCAAAACAACAAACACTCACTTTCCGCCCAATCACACAAACAATATACTGAATTCTAGTAGCTGACCTCCTCATCCTCATATGAATCGGAGGCCAACCAGTCGAATACCCATTCATCGTCATTGGACAAACAGCTTCAATTGCCTACTTCGCCATCATCGTAATCTTCATACCAATTGCAGGCATAATTGAAAACAACATCCTAGACCTGGACTAAATGTCCCGATAGTAGAAACATTACACTGGTCTTGTAAACCAGTAATGAAAATAATTTTTTCTCGGGGCATCAAGAAGGAAGGACTACTCCCCCACCGTCAGCACCCAAAGCTGACATTCTTTAAAAATATTTTTTTTTTTTTTTTTGGTTTTTCGAGACAGGGTTTCTCTGCGGTTTTGGAGCCGTCCGAACAGCTCGGACCAGGCGGCCGAACCCGAGATCCCCCCCCCCGAGCTGGGATTAAAGGCGTGCGCCACCACCGCCCGGCTAAACTACTTCTTGTACATAAATTTATTTAGTACATAATACATTTATGTATATAGTACATTAAATTATATTCCCCTAGCATATAAGCATGTATTATACATTAATTACCTAAGACATTAAGTCCTTTATCAACATAACTCCAATTCACCATGACTATTAAGAACAACTATTTAATTAATGCTCTAAGTACATACCTCTGTTATCTTACATACCCCATTAAGTCATAAACTCTTCTCATCCATATGGATATCCACTACCCCAGTTGATCTATTATCTCCCATCCTCCGTGAAACCAGCAACCCGCCCACCTTATGCTTCCCTCCTTGCTCCAGGCCCATTTTAACTTGGGGGTTACTAATGTGAAACTTTATCAGGCATCTGGTTCTTACCTCAGGGCCATAGAATGGTTTATCGTCCATACGTTCCCCTTAAATAAGACATCTCGATAGTACGGGTCTAATCAGCCCATGCCTAACATAACTGTAGTCTCGGGCAGTGGGTATCTTTTTATTTTTGGGATGCTGTGACTCAGTATAGCCGTCAAGGCATGAATGTCAACTTGTCCTGTAGACGAACTTACTATTCAAGTGTCATATATCCTCATAATTACCCTGCCAACATATTAATTAATGGAACCGGGACATACTGATAAGTCGTATTAATAATGCAAATTCTATGCTCCTCATAACAACCCCCAAAGGCATACTTTTCATGCTTGATAGACATAACTCTTATCCAATAAGGTACACCCCCCCCAAACCCGCCTAGCCTCCAAGAACAAGGGATACATAACCCGGGCTCTCGTACATTCGAATAATCACCCAAATATGACTTAAAATTTAGTATTGACCAAAAATAAAACCAAAAATCTCAATACCAAAAAACAACTCAAAGCCCCCCAAAATTTTCAAGTACAATTTTAGTATTGATTTTTTGCCGTGTTAATGTAGCTTATTCAAAGCAAAGCACTGAAAATGCTTAGATGGATGCAAGCATCCTATAAACAACAAAAGGTTTGGTCCTCCTTATAATTAGTTGGAGGCAGAATTACACATGCAAATTTCCATAAACCAGTGTCAAATCCCACAGAGTTTTTTTAAACTCTTAGGAGAGGGTATCAAGTACATTCAATAGCTAAAGACACCTTCTCTAGCCACTTGCCCACAGGACCCAGCAGTGATAAAAATTAAGCAATTAACCCTTCACTGACAGGGTTCTTTTTTTTATTTTCGAGACAGGGTTTCTCTGTAGTTTTTGTTGTTGTTGTTGTTGTTCTGTTTTGTTTTTGTTTTTCGAGACAGGGTTTCTCTGTGGTTTTGGAGCCTGTCCTGGAACTAGCTCTTGTAGACCAGGCTGGTCTCGAACTCACAGAGATCCGCCTGCCTCTGCCTCCCAAGTGCTGGGATTAAAGGCGTGCGCCAACATCGCCCGGCTGGCTGCCAGAGTTCTAAAATGAAGATCACAAGGGAGAAGAAAGAATGGACTGGACAAGTAAAAGATAAAAAGATATGGTGGAGAGGTGTTGCAGAAGACACATCCCATGCCTAGTAAGCTTCTGAAGAAAAATAGCATCTTTGCTGGGCGGTGGTGGTGCACGCCTTTAATCCCTGAACTCGGGGGTAAAAGAGGGGTTTTTTTCCGCGGGGGGGGGGCTCTTTTACTTTGGGGGGGGGGGGGGGGTTTTGTGGGGGTGGGGGCCCCCCGGGTAACAAGGGGGGGGGCCGGGGGGCGCCCCCAAACCAAAAAAACCCCCCCCCCAAAAAAAAAAAAAAAAAAAACCCCCCAAAAACCAAAATAATTTTTTTTATTGGTTTTTTTTTTCCTTTGGGGCCTTCCCTTCACTTTTTCTGGGGGGGGGGTTTTTTTTTTTTTGTGCCGCCCCCCCCCCCTTACAAAAGTTGTTTTTGGGGCCCCCCCCCCACCCCAAAAACCCCCCTTTCCCAAAACAAAACAAAACAAAACCCCCAAAAAACCAAAATAACTTCTCAACTTCAATATGCCATACTCGAGAGGCCTAGCTTCTCCAGTATATTCTCAAAATTGAGCACTTTGCATTTAACTTTACATACAATCTCCATTTGAGTTTAACTATGTGGACAGTCTCAAGGCAGCTCACCTGTTGAGTAGCACTGCACTTCTAAGCTGCAATGTAGAAGAGTTGAATTGCTCATATAAAGAATTTGCCAAAGCCTTGGAAATAGGCCAGTCTCACAAAGTAGAATTAGCTTAGGGAGGACTGCCTCTAAATCACCCAGAAGATAAATGGGTTTTAATCAGGGCTGTTAGAGATTAGGATGCTAGGGCACAATTTGTTCAAATGGATTGTCCAAATATTTGGCTCCAAACCATTTACAAAGAAGCCACCACTGATTTAAAGCCAGACACCAGGCACATCCCCATATAAAAAAAAAAAAAACAAAAGCCAAAGCGATGGTGGCGCGCGCCTTTAATCCCAGCACTCGGGAGGCAGAGGCAGGCCGACCTCTGTGAATTCGAGACCAGCCTGGTCTACAGAGCTAGTTCCAGGACAGGCTCCAAAACCACAGAGAAACCCTGTCTCAAAAAACAAACAAACAAACAAACAAACAAAAAAAAAAAACCCCTCTAGCAAGCTTTTCAAAAAGGCGTTACAGGTTCCTAAACAACCTCGAGGCCTAATGTCGCTCAAAGTTCCAGTTTTCTTCTTCAGAATAGCACAGTTCTTCCAGATGGGCATAGGACACCAGGTGACATATGTTGAAATGTGAAACATTGTTGTGAGAAGGAGTTAGTTACCTGATCAGTCAAGGGTTTTATTTATTCCCTCAGGCAGGGAGCAGGGACATTCCTAGGAGATCTGCTAACAGCCTGGGGGCTAAGCCTTGTGAGTTTCCCTAAGGACCTGATGTATTGATAATAAAACGGAACTCCTTCTCTAAAACCAGGAATATGCTTTGGAGAGCTGTTAATGGTCTGGTGCCAAGGCCTTTGTGGAGGGGTTCCTTTAGGTCCTAAGAACCCAACCCTTTTACCATATGGAGCTATCGTTATCAGTCCCCAGGCCACTGTGCTCTTAGTAAAGTTCTTGAGATAACCTGTGTTCCAATTGAGTAGAATTGTCTGACTAACCTCCTCCCAAATTCATATGATATTGTTTCCTGACTTCTTATAATTCTCCCATTTCCTTCCATTTCCCCTCTGGAAGTATCCAAGATGCTATTATTCTTTTACTCCTTTTTTTTTTTAAAATTTATTTATTCATTATGTCTATATACCGTATTCTCAGTACTCTGCCTGCAGGCCAGAAGAGGGCACCAGATCTCATTACAGATGGTTGTGAGCCACCACATAGTGATGGGAATTGAACTCAGGACCTTTGGAAGAGCAGGCAGTGCTCTTAACCACTGAGCCATCTCTCCAGCCCTTTACTCCTTTTTTAAAAAAATTTTGAAACAGTGTTTCTCTGTAGGACTGTCCTGACTATCCTGGAATTCATGGGTAGATCACGCTGTCCTTAAACTCATAGAGGTCCCTTGGCTCAGCAAGGGTGTGTGCCATCAATGCCCGCAATTTGCTGTTCTTCTCAGGAAGCTTACGAGGCCTCTGCAAGACCTCCCCACCCTAAATTTTTTTGTTTCGAGACAGGGTTCTTTGTGGTTTTGGAGCCTGTCCTGGTACTAGGCATCTGCAAGACCCATCGCCTGGCCCCACCCTAAATTTTTAACTTTTCACATTTTACTTTTCCTAACTTTGTCATCCCCTGTGACCTTCAACTCAGGACCCTGTCAGTGAAGTATGATCTGTTGATTCAGGTCACCAGTATACATAAGAAATTATCCTGGAAATATCTTTGCTCTGTAACTCTCCTATCTGCCTAAATGTCTAGCCTGGCAAGTTGCCTGTTTCTATTTTAATTGTTCAAAGTGTAACCTAGAGCCTAAACCTAAAGGAGGCTTAAGGACAACAGCAAATGTGGAATCTGTCTAGCTGGCTCCTCTTTGAGCGTTAGCTAGAGATTGATGTCTACTATCATTAAAGAGGTTTTTCTTTATTAATCTCCTAAGTGTGTGAAGTGATTTCTCAATGGAAAGGCATATTAATTCTAGAACAGTTGCATTTTCATCCTGTTAGAAAAATAGTTTCTGAGACAAATTCTTATATTTTTGGTTGTGAGCCTAGCCTTTAACGGCTGAGCCATCTCTCCAGCCCTCTGAGACAAATTCTTATGTTGACTCAGGTGTCCTTGGTATACTACACTTTCAAAATTCCCTTAAAAATGACTGTAAAACCTCACAGTTTTAGACTTATGCATTTGAGTCATGTAGTTGACTATGCAATGCAGTCACAGTAAAGGATTTGCATATGGAGCATTCCTTCTGTCTTCAGACCACAATAGGAGGAATAGTTTATTGTGTACACTGCAGGGGAAACAGTGGAGGCAATCAACTATTGAAGCCACCATTATGAAAAAGGGTCTGATTGTGGTAGGTTCAGTGAATTTGTAATTTCCCAGCATGTGTTATTAAATTAATGCCATGTGAATGAATGCAGATGATTTGTGTGGGTGTACAGATTGGGAAGGTCATCTTGAGCCAATGAACATTGAATTTGCAATTAGGCCACTATCCTCTGCAGATGTGGTTGATCTTGCTTAACAAAGTTATGTCAACTCAGAGATTTGAGAAACAGGCCATTGACTAACTCTTATGTGTCAGGTTACAGATCTCAGCAGCCAACATATGTATATGGGCACCATCAATCTATCTCTTATTAATGACATCCCCTCTCTTATAGAAGGGCCTACTCTTTCAAAGTCAATATAGAAAGTTTTATTTAATCTTAAAAGTGCAGTATTTTTCTGTATTTAAAAAATCACTTATTGGTGTCATTTTCAGATATTTTCTTTGAGTTATTGCTGCTCTTGTCTCTGTTTTTGTTCTCCAACATTTCAAAGTAATTAATAGTTGCATTTTATTTCTTTCAAGTGATGTTGATTATTGATTTCTGTGTAGAGCAATGTGCCCTATAGTTTAGGCTTGCCTCATGCTGTGTAATTGAGAATCCTGTTGAACTCTTTTTTTTAAACATTTATTTATTTGTTATGTATACAATATTGTGTTGCTGCAGCCAGAAGGGCACCAGCCATGAGTGATTGACGAGAAAAGGGAACCTTAACCACTGACCCTCTCTCCAGCCCTCCTGTTGAACTCTTAATCAAACTTTCCTCTGCTACCTACTGCTCTGAAAACAGTCTTGCAACTCTTTACAGCTCTGACCTTGATTTGTCAATGAGAAAGAAAAATAGAGTAGTTAATGAGTGTCTGCCAATCTTTCTGGCTTTTATTGGGGACTTAGAAGCAGAGGGACCTGTGCAAAAGTTGAGCTCATTGACCAACTTGAAGCTGGTGGAGACACGGGGCCAAAACAAAAAGGTTGGACTGAGGGTGAGAGCTTTCCTCCTTCAATAGAAGCTATGTGGATTCAGGGAGTCAATTGTAGATGCTCTTTGAATTTCCAGATTGACCATTGTTTGCAGTCCACAGACCAGAGCAGTCAAGAGTCTTGGAAAGGGACTGACCATATCTTTAAACCTAATTGCTCTATTTACAGAAGTTCATCTAAAATAGAAGATCTAGGTAAAATGTTGTGGCCCTGCTTAAAAGCACTGCTACATTTCTGCATTAAGACATTCATCTTTAGATAAAATATATGAGAAATCTTTAATGTGCATGAATACAAATCCCTAGTCTCTGGAGCACATGGCCATAAAGTGTGTTTCAAGTTTTTAAAATAATTTTTGAGATGAAAACTATGTCATATTTACATTCTTTTTGCTGCCTTCAAGTCCTAATATGCCTGGATTGTTTTCTAATTCATGGTCTGTCATTTTGACAACAGTTACAAAGTAACCACAGTTACACAGTAACAGTAATTACTTTATGAATGTGACCTGATTTTTTCTCCAAAATTTCGCATCTCTCAGACAAGGTGATGGCTGCACTGGAAAGTGAGTGTGTAATGGAATGTGCACCCAAAGGACCCTGCACTTTGGATGAGGAACAGGATGTGTGTGCTCTAGGAGAGTGGAATAATGTGTGCTAAATACAAAGTTTTTAAACTGGGGCCCTGTCTGCTGGGCTGGGAGGGCAGAACTGGAAGGGCTGTGCTGTCTGAGTCATTTGATCTCTGATCCTCCAGTAGAGGAGCTGCTAATATTGTGAGTCCCAGCTGGGAGGTCCTAGCCAATGAGGGAATTCTGGGAAGCATTGGCAATCAAGAGTACTAGGGGCAGATAGTTTGTGGGTTCTTTCCATGACTCTCCTCTGCCTCTGTAGTAGGTAGCTTTAAGGAAGACCACAAGCTATCCCATACTGAGTGGAGCTGGTGTATAGAGCAGGTCTGTTGAACTGTTATTTCTGCTGTGACTTGGAAGGATCATGAGCCAGACTGTAGTTATGTTGGTCCATGTGGTTCGTGCTGGCAGTGGCCCTTGTTCTCTGAGCCTCCTTGTGTGTAGATTTAGTGGGAAAGGGGCGACTCTGCAGCCCTGGAATGGAAGGATATGATGCTGGTTGTATCTCTGTCCAGAGTATACACATGGGAACTGCTTTTGTTGTGCAGTGGGAAGAGAGATTAGAAAACTGATGTTCTAATTTCTAGAATATTGACTATCTGAATATTGCTTTCCAATTTCAGGTTTCTGTTCTAAAGATTACAAATTGTTTAGGAACTGGTAGAGCAATACTTGAGTAGAATTCTGTTAATGTGATTCTGCCACTTGCCACAATGGTGTGATCCAGTGAAGCTTACCAGGGGACAAAAAGGAGTTTCTGATGTGCAGAGATTTCTCACGTGTGCATTGTGTTAGCCAGCTAGATAGGGCACAATCCACTAATTCTGCCATAATGCATGTAGCAGGAAGCAGATTTTAAATCAGTTTTTAGGTTGTTTTGGGATTGGACATCAGTGGGACTGTGTTTACCTTCAACCAGAAGATAGATATCACAAGGATCTGGAGAGCTGTAACAAGAGATCTTCTCTATTTGCAAAAGGAACATCTATATCATGTGGCTGCATCTCAGAAGACAGATCAGTAACTGGGGGTCAGAAACAACAGTTTAAGGGTCACTTTGAGATATCTTTGTGAAAGTTGTACAGTTTATGTTTATTTAATTTCTGTACACATATAATCAAAGATAGCTGGGTAGCATTGACCAAGATCACACTTTTCCTTGCCTAAGTTTACTTTGGTTTTTGATTAAAAATTGACTGCATATTTCTGCTTTTGTTCACAGCTCTTTCTCTTTAACACCTTTATTCTTTCACAAACATTGTACACATTCTTGATTGATGGAATTTGTGAAAAACGCAGAAAGCATATTATGTGAATCTGTATATGATTTTTTGTAATCTACAACTGAAATCTAATTTATTATTCACTTTCTTGAAAATGATGGACCTTCACCAATTTTATTCAGAAAATTTCTTGCATCATCAGTTCCTTATGTTTGAGGTTTGGGGGATGTTTCTGTGCAGATTCTTTTTTTCATCTAAGTTGCCTGCCTCATTTCTTTACTTTTTTTTGGTATTTCAGACAGGGTTTCTCTGTGGTTTTGGAGCCTGTCCTGGAACTAGCTCTTGTAGACCAGGATGGTCTCAAACTTACTGAGATCCGTCTGCCTCTGCCTCCCGAGTGCTGGGATTAAAGCCACTGCCTGGCTTTACTTCTTTATTTGTGTTTTGTTTTTCTTGTTTTTGATTAATCTGAGACAGACTTGGATTATTTGATAAAATTTATTATGCATCTTGCCAGGTGGCTCAGCACATATATTTTTCCCTATGGATGACCTGAGTTTAAACCTACATTCAAGTATCAATGTTAACAAATCTCTACTATTCTTAATCCGAGAGATCTGACAATCATTTTTTTGTATATCACAGGCATTTTGTCTCATGCACAAACATACTCAAAAAATAGGAATAACCTTGTTTTCAAAGTTGTGATTTTTAAAGCAGTCAGAGTAAAGCAAGTTACTTCACATGTACAGTGATTCTTTAAAAATCTGTTCTCTTGAAATTTCATTTAAAAAGTTTATACTACCTCACTCTGATACAGACTTAGAGGCAATCACCAATTGTAGGAAATGAAATGGTGTCTAAGTGATCCTAACAGACATCATTTTCTTTATTCATAAGAGAATGAGATTGTTTTAGTAATCAAAACTATTTCCACAAAGCAAAAATATCAGAAGGTCGTCAAGTGAATTTTGTGAATTTTTTTTAGTTCGTGGAACAGCTCTCCTAAACCTCAACCCTTACCTGCCTCTTCCGATGCTGATTACCTTAATAATTTTTTTTATTTTACCCCTTTTTCCCAACCCTTTTTCCTTAGGAAAAAGAGAACTGGAGTGTACGGGGTGAATGATGGCCAGTGATTTTCTGGAATTTGATTTTGACTAGAATCTTGTAGTTCTTGTTTAAGGGACCATAATGTATATTCGTAGGTCTGTCTTTGAGTCTTGTTTTGGCATTGGTGTCATCTATGTTGATTTTATGAACCATAATCTAATTATATCATTAAAATTTCAAAAATGATGGACCTTCATCAATTTGTATTCAGAATATTTCCTCTGCTATCAGTTCCTTAAGTTTTTGTTTTGAATAGTTTCTGTGGAGTGACAGTTTTAGTTTTCTCTTCTTGATCTTAGATCCTGATCTCTTTCCATTTTCTGGCATATCTGTGTTTTCCATTTGTTGTTATCCTCATGGTTATGTGCTGCTTAAGTGATTGACAGATATAATACATTATATTTTTGGTTCTTTAAAAACATTCTCATGCAATATTTTCTTGTGTGATAATTAGCCTCAGCTGTCAACAAGACAAAGCCTAGGGTCATCTGAGGAATTATCAATTGAGTGTGTGTTTAGATCAGAATGTCTGATTTCTGTCTGAAAGTGATTATGTTGATTGATGATTGATGTTGGAAGAGGACTCTTCCACTGAGTTGGCAATGTCTCTAAGCAAGTGGGCCTGGGCTGATTAAGGGGGCTAGCTGAGCACAAAACAGTGACAAAGCACAAGAGAAAACCAGGAAACAATGGTTCCAAAGGTTTTGCCTCCAGTGATTAACTTGAGTTCCTATCCTAAGCTCCCACAGTGGTGGATTCTGACTTAGGGGTAACACACAAATAAACCTGTCCATTACCAGAGTTGCTTTAGGTTAGATAATTTAATCACAGGAACAAAGAGGCAAGGTGTAATAAAAATGGTACCATAAAAGTGGTTTTTTTTGCTGCAATGGACTTGGGAATATTGACTGTGGAAGAATTTTCAAGCTAACAGGACTTTAGATGGCAAAAGTCATAGAAAACTCTACACAGCTTAACTGACTGTCATTGTAGGACCTGAAAGACAGGAGTGTTGAGAGTAGTGGCAGGCAGTGGAGGTCAAGGTTACAGGATTTTAGTGGACAAAAGGCTCTGCAGGGAACAAAGGAGTTGGATTGGCCCATCTACCCTGAGAGACATGTGTCTTAGTTATTTCACATTAAAATCCATGGCTCCTGGGGCACAGTGTGCTTTTTTAAGTTGCTGACATAGTGATGCACTCCCTTGAACAATGAGTCATTCAGGCTAATCTGTGTTTCTCTGAGTAATCCCTTAGTGGTCAAGGAAGTATGGAAGTTCAACAGTACACTTGGTCTGAGACCACAATCCTGTATTCCCTGTATAGCTTGCAGTCTTCATGATATCCTGGCAACTCCACTGTATTGATCCTGGAAATTACCATTGTTTTCTGTTTCTGAAAAAGATATAATAATTCTGATTGCTCTCATAACCTCATCTTGTTCTGGTCCCTCCAGCCCAAGCCGCTTTATTCCTTGTGGCCCTATTGATTTATTTTGGCCTGGTAAGTAAGTACAGGAGCTTAGAAAACTTCATAAAAAGTTTTCTGGAGAGCAGTTGTGTGACATTTTGGCCCCCAATCTTTCTTAATGTTTCCATGTCCATCAAGAAAGTGACTAAGGCAGAATTAAAAATTAATGGACTGATATCTTAGACAAAATATTATTTCTGCTGGATGGTTATTACTGCTGACTCCTTCAAATCCACAGTGCAAAAGAAACACATAAAAAGAATGAAAAAAATCTATGTTTTTGTTGAGGAAAAAAGCACTAGGTTGTTTCAGATGGCTGTCCAGTAGTGAAAGCAAGAGGGATTTTCAAGGATTTTACACAGCTAAAGAGAAGGCCCTTGCTTTACATTTAAATCTTAACAAGGTGCCCTAAAGTGTAAGGCTCTATCCAGCTAAGCTCTTAATTTATGGAAAGAATATGCAAAGTAATTCCTTGTATCAAAAGCAGCATCATACAGAAACTGCATAAATTTTGTTCAAGCATAGTTGGATACCCCATATGGTCTGTCCAACAGAATTCAGCTGGGGGTTCCCTGGGAAGGGATGCTGAGGCTGAGGAAATGTTAGATTAAGAGAAATGAAGACAGAAACATAAAACAGACTGAGAGGACTGAAAGTCAATATGAAAGAGCCCCAAGTTTATTTCTCAGCCAGTATAAATACTGGATATTTTATGAGTTATTCTATTTTATTTTATATGTGATGGTATGTAGGTATCAGATCTTGTGAAACCAGATTTACAAATATTTAGGAGCTGTCATGTGGGTACTGGGAATTGAACCCAGGTCCTCTCAAAGAGCAGTCAATACTGTTAACCGCTGAGCCATCTCTCCAGCCCAAATCTATTCTTCTTAGGAAATTTACTTGACATGAGACATAGCTTGTGCAAAACTTCCCTAACCTGTTTTTATCTTTTCTGCCTTATACTTTTCCTATCCTTCACATCCCCTGGAATCTCCATCTTGTAACTCTGGATAGAAATGTACCAAAATCAGGGCCATCAACTCATTTAAGAGGCTAATGAAAAGCTTGTAAAAATGGAAGAAAAGTCTGACATCTCATGATCCTGTCACTGAAGATGGTCCTACTGTTTAAGGTCACTGGTTTATGTAAGAAATAATGCTGGGAAGACTTTACTGTATAAGTCTTCCATCTGTCCAGGTGGGTATACTTGTAGCCTTCCACCCCTATTTAAATTGTTCAGAGTGTGGAGCCTGAACCTGAAAGACATAAGGATAAGAAAATATGTGAAATGCAAAAAAGTTATTCTAGCCTGGGTCCTCTTTGAGCATTAGTCAGAGATGTATGTGAATATTATTAAATGATTTTTTTTTGATTAATCTTTCAACAATGTGGAGTGATTTCTCCCTAGGAAGTCATATTAATTCTAGAACCACGCTGTACTTCTAGTATTTTAGAAATTTTTTTGACACTATCTATTTCATCTTGACATAAGAGGATTTGGTCCCTGTCTTCTCCTCTTCCTGAGCAATGACCTTGTCCTACATTACACCTTTAAAATCTTAAATTAAATGATTCTACCACCAGTTTCAAAGTTATAAATTTGAGTTATAAAATTTGCATGTGGAGAGTGGTTTCTACCTCAGTCCAGAATAGAAGCAACAGTTTTGAGTGTGCACTGCACAGGAAAATAGGACTGCTGGAGTCACAATTATGAAAAAGGACCTGATTGTAGTTGGAGAGCAATTTCATTACTTTCCAGCATTTGTTACTTTTTTTTTTTTTAAAATGAAGACAGACCAGACTGGTCGGTGTACTATTTGGGAAGATCAAAGAGATGCCACGTATTCACTGAAGGTGATAGAAATATCCCAAAACATTATGTGTAAGCCACAACCTCATGGTGATACATAGATGAATAGAAATGGATGAATTGAACATGTAAAATCTAACTAGGAATATGCCTTAAGCATTTAAAAATGCTGATGTAATTATATAGTTTGTGTGTGATTATTTGGGTCTAGGCAGCCAGAAGATGAAAGTGTAGTCCCCATTTACATTAGGACACCAAATGTTTGGCAACTAAGTCCACATAAACCCTAAGAAAGTTAAAAATGAGGGGTTGTAAAAGCACAAAAATGAAAGTCAATTGCAGCTTTCAATTACAAAAACACTCCTCATCAGAAAAGGATTACAGATACACAGTAAAAACATCCAGATAAAAAGGCCTCTGAGTGGGTGATAGTTTATTTGATAAATGTCCATGGGCTTAAGACAGAGAGGATAAATATAGACAGAGTCATGGATTAAAAATAGTTTTTTAAGGAATTTACACTAAGGTTCTTAAAGAAAAAAAAAGTAAGTAAAACAATTAATGGACCTTGAAAAGATAGAAAATACACACAAAGTCTGGGTTACACATTGTGCTTTCTTTGAATTTTTGGACTGCAGAGAGAGACATTGATTTGGGGGCTGCTATGATAACCCCACACATACTTTAAAGGTATCTTGACTTCAAAATTTGTTACTTTGGAAAAGAGGCTCTGCTTTTGCTGCCACAGACCTTCCAGGCTAATGTTATGCCCTGGGTTTTTTGATTGAGTTGAAAACATTATATCGTTAATGTTTTCCTTAGTTATGGTGTGTGTAAATTATATAAAAAAGTTTAGACTCACAAAGATAAGATAGACTTCACCTTAATTTGCCAGTTTTTCCTTTTCATTTATCTAGTTTTTTTATCTCCAGAATTCCTTCAGCTTGCATTTTTTACATGCTTCTGTTTCAATTTTCAATTCTTGAACTGATATATTCATTTCTGTCAACTGTTTGCTTGTTTGACTTTCTTTAAGGGGTTTATTATTATTCTCCAAGATTTCATTTATCTTTCCCTTGCTTTTTTAAAGAATTCATTCACTTCCTTCTTAAGGACATATAACATCTTCATAGTTGATCTAACTTAATTGTACTTTGACTGTGTTTGAATATTCAGGGTGTACTGTAGTAGGAGAGTTTGAATATGGTGGTGACATATTGTTCTGTCTGTTGTTGATCATGTTATTGTGCTGTTGTCAGGTATCTGGGTTTGAGGTGACTGCAGGTCTAGGTGCCAGTATCTCTGTTTGTCTTTCTTGGATGCATGTTTGGTTCCTTGGTTTCTATCTGCTCTTTGGTATTCTGGTCTGTGTTGCCTATGATAGAAGTAGATTTTTTCCCCATTTTGGGGTCTGGAAGTCTTTCAGTAGGCGTGACATTAGTACTGCCTAAGCATTCGGAGTCATTGAATTGTAGGTGCATGAACTTCTTCCTGCTTGTTATGCTTACTTTACATTTTTAAAATTAATAAAACTATTTGATGCATTGGCATGGCTATGCACCACATGGGTACCTGGTTCTCAACATGATCAAAGGATCTCAGAGTTTGTGAACTTGGAATAATGGATAGTTATGATCCCCAAATAAGTACTGGCAATTCTGCCACATCTATTCAAGACCATCAAAAGCTAAGTACTACTCAATCATCTCTCTCCCAGCCTGGGTTTATTATTTATGCCCAAGATTTATATTGCTAATGTTTTCATCTGTCCATTTGTAACTGTTTTAAACAAAAATCTCTGTTTGTAAAATGTTATTGGTATTACAATTTAAATTAGGGCAAATGTTTGGAAGATAATTAGAGAAGTGGAGTGAATGCATACTTCTTTATAGGAACTTCAGTAAAAAAAACCTCTGAGTTCTTCTATTCTTGCTTGATTCACTGATCTTTGCAATGGAGACAGTGCCTTTTTGTTTGTTTGTTGTTTATTTGATTGATTTTTGAGACAGGGTTTCTCTGTAGCTTTGGAGCCTGTCCTGGAACTAGCTCTCATAGAACAGGCTGGCCTCAAACTCACAGAGACCCACCTGCCTCTGCCTCCTGATTGCTGGGATTAAAGGCATGCATCACCACTTCCTGGATGATAGGGTCTTACTATGTACTTCCACCTGTCCTGGACCTCATTGCATAGACATGTCTGGCATTTAACTCAGAGAAAAATATACCTGCCTCTGCTTTTGAAGGTCTGAGCTTAAAGGCATGAGTCAATACACCCAGTGTGTCCAACTTATTTTTCTATTTGTAGTTAGTTAATCTTCATAAAAATTTCTCATTTGTACTATGAACTGTTGATCTGTTTCCTTGTTTCTCTCTGCTAATAGATATTTCTCTTGTAAGGTGATATCTCATTCAAAGAGTACAGAAATGACAGAGAAGACTCTCCTTTTCAATTTCCTTCTAAAATGACTGTCTATGTCTTGGAATATGATTAGGGAACACCAGAATTATATGACTATACTATCAAAGAAGTATACATTTACAATGTTGTCACTATCATGTCACTATCATATATGGCATATTTTAGAAGGCAGTGACCTATGATGATGTGCATATCAACTTCACTCGAGGAAGAGTGGAATTTGCTGGATCCTTCCCAGAAGAATCTCTACAAAGATGTGATGCTGGAGACCTACAGGAACCTCACTACTATAGGTAAAAATGAATTTCCTTCTTGTTTCAAAATAAAGGGACAGCTTTTCCTTGGATAATGATGTTCTTCAATAATTTGATTTAGAAAGGAGAAGAAGAATGAGGTGAATAACGCAGGCATGGTTCTAAGGTTTACTTAAAATAGCTACTTAAATGTTGCACAATGTTCAATATTATAACATACATTTTCTGGTACTGCATTTTAGGATACATTTGGGAAAAACATAATAGTAAAGAACATTGTCAACTTTCTAGAAGACATGAAAGGTAATTTTCTTGTGCATGCTGAAAACAATGAGCCTCTGATGAAATGATAATGTGTCCTAGAAGATTTAAATAAAGACAACAGTGTGAATAAGCACAGCTTTAAGTGCATTTATGATTATTAACTTCTGAAAAATCCTTAAAGGCATTCTTTTAATTAAAAAGACAAGTGAGAAATGGCTAAACAGAAATCACCATTTGAATCATAGCACCATGAGAGCTATGCTGTAGATCCACCAATCCATTTATTTCTTGCTACTCATAATACAAAATGTGTATACATTGAAGTGATGATAAGTATATCTGCAAGACTTTCTACTAAACCAAGAGCATATAGTAAATCTTGTATTACTCATATATTTATTATTACTATATTAAGATTGGTGAGAGAAGCAGAGTTCAGTGGCAGTTGTTGTGAAGAAACTTTAATACCTCTACCATACATTTACGAGGAAGAGAAAGTCACACCGTGATCATTCTGTGTGGAAATTTTTTGTTTGTGATTCTTCCTTTACTGTGTATACCACATATTACTCTCAATACAAGCCTATGAGCATAGGAATATGGGAAAATGCAGCATAGCTCTCTCTAAGAACAATTAGAAGATGAGCATTAGTCCCCATGTTGAGTACCCTTGCTGAAATTGATTCAACTATATAAATTATTGGTTTTCACATATAACTGTTAATACATAAAGAAACTCACAGTGCAGAGAAGCCACACAGTTCTAGAATTGTGCAAATTCTTCTGTTTGTCCTAATTCAGTTAGCAAATGTAGTATGATTCATAGTATAGGACAGTTTATGAATGTAATAAAGTTGTTCTGAGGTTATCCAGTTCTCTTCAAATATGAGAAATATGTCAAATAGAAAAATGTTTCTGGGGGGCTAGAGAGATGGCTCAGTGGTTAAGAGCATTGCCTGCTCTTCCAAAGGTCTGAGTTCAATTCCCGGCAACCACAAGGTGGCTCACAACCATCTGTAATGAGGTCTGGTGCTCCTCTGCAGACATACACACAGACAGAATATTTTATAGAACAAATAAATAAATATTTAAAAAAATGTTTCTGTAAAGGTGAAAAGGTAAACCACATAATAAAGGAATTTACCATGACAGGTGTCTTCAAAAATGCAAAACAACCCTTAATTAAAAAGAAAGCATGAGTTTAAACACAGTTATAAAGCCTTAATATCTGATTTCTATTTACAATTGGACTAAATTATAAAAGTAATACATAGAGATATGTAGGTTCAAGAATGTATTGAATGTGGTAAAGATTTTATATGTTCTAATTATGCTTGCAGGACTGAAAGAAATAATTCTGGAAAGAAACTTTCAGTGCATCCTCAATGTGTTAAAGCCTTGGTATATGACAGTCAGTTTCAGAGGAATAAAAGAACACATGATAGTATGAAACCTTATGAATTTAATCAGTGTCATAAAGCCTTTGCTCATCACAATTCTCTTCAAATGCACAAAAGGACACAGACTGAAGAGAAACCCTGTGAATGTAATCAGTGTGGTAAAGCCTTTGTACAGCCCTGTAATATTCGATTGCATAAAATAACACATACTGGAGAGAAGCCCTATGCCTGTAATCAGTGTAAGGCCTTTGGAAAGCCCCATACCCTTCAATTGCATAAAAGAACAAATACTGGAGAGAAACCCTATGAATGTAATCAGTGTGGTAAGGCCTTTGCTGAAAACAGTACTCTTCAAAAGGATAAAAGAACACATACTGGAGAGAAACCCTATGAATGTAGTCAGTGTGGTAAGGCCTTTGGTCACCACAGTGCTCTTGTAATACATGAAAGAACACACACTGGAGAGAAACCCTATGATTGTAACCATTGTGGTAAGGCCTTTGCACGTCATAGTCACCTTCATTACCATAAAAGAACACATACTGGAGAGAAACCCTATATTGTAATAAGTGTGATAAGGCCTTTGCTAAACACGGTACTCTCCAATTGCATAAAAGAATACATACTGGAGAGAAACCCTATGAATGTTATCATTGTGGTAAGGCCTTTGCTCACTACAGTGCTCTTCTAATACATGAAAGAACACACACTGGAGAGAAACCCTATGAATGTATTCAGTGTGGTAAGGCCTTTGCTACGTCATAGTTACCTTCAATACCATAAAAGAACACATACTGGAGAGAAACTCTATAAATGTTATCATTGTGGTAAGGCCTTTGCTCACCACAGTGCTCTTCTAATACATGAAAGAACACATACTGGAGAGAAACCCTATGAATGTATTCAGTGTGGTAAGGCCTTTGCTGAAAACAATACTCTTCTAAAGCATAAAAGGGGGGCTGGAGAGATGGCTCAGTGGAGCATTGCCTGCTCTTCCAAATGTCCTGTGTTCAATTCCCAGCAACCATCTGTAATGAGGTCTGGTGTCCTCTTCTGGCCTGCAGGCATACATGTAGACAGAATTTTGTATACATAGTAAATAAATAAATATTTTAAAAAAATAAAAGAACACATACTGGAGAGAAACCCTATGCATGTAGTCAGTGTGGTAAGGCCTTTGTAACTAAGATTCATCTTCAAAATCATAAAAGAACACATACTGGAGAAAAACCCTGTCAATGTCATCAATGTGGTAAGGCCTTTGCACAGCACTGCAATCATAAAAAACAAATGGAAAACATGATGAATAGTTGGAAGGCCTCACATCTTCAAAGGCATAAAAGAACACACACTGGAGAGAAACCCTATGAATGTAATCAGTGTGGTGAGGCCTTTTTTCAACACAATGCTCTTCAAAGTCATCAAAGAACACACACGGGTGCGAAACAGTATGCATGAAATGAGTTTGGAAAAGTGTTCTTATGTCTTATCTTCATATGCAGAAAAGAACACAGATTGAAGAAAAACTTGTGAATGGAATTTGTTTGGCAAATCCTTTGGCACAATAATCTCCACATACATGAAACAAACCATCCTGGAGAGAAACTGTAAACTTAAGGAGTGTAGGCTTCAAAAACATGAGAATAATCATACTGTAGTGAAAAAAATAAACTTAGTTTGGCAAATGTTTTGCACTTTTTACAGGAGTAAAACTTTTTGCGTGTAATCAATCTGATAGGTTTTAGGTACCTGAAGCCATCACACTTACAGTCTATTAACCAACAGTATTTATTCTGTAAAAAAATGATAGTGTCAACAATCTGTTCAAGCATTATGATACCAGCTTTTATTTTATTTGCACCAGGAAACTGATGGACAAAACCTAATTTGTGATTTTATGAAGTCTTATGGGAAGGAGATAGAGCCAGGATAAGAATCACAACCTGGTACTGAAATGAGATACATTTGCCCCTAAATCCAGAACTAGTGAAAGATACAACATCACCCTGAAAACACAGTCAATAGTCAAAACAGACAGAGAAAGAAATCTGCTTTGGCTCTCAAGCCAGAGCCAAAGAAATGCAATCTACCCTTGTCTCTCTGAGCTCAAAACCAACCAATCCCAGAGCACAAAATCCAGCCCATCTCTGAGCTTGTTCAATCCCAGGCACTTAAATCTGACCAATTCCTGCCTTCTAAATCTCCTTAGAAGCGCTCTGGCTCCAAGAAGCCCTATATGAGTCATATGCTCCTTCAGTTGGCAGCTGCCCCTTTCCAGCCTTGCAGAAGAAGTCACTCTCTGGATTCTTCCCTCCCAAATAAATCTCTTGACTGAGATTTATATGAACACCTTCTTTCACTGGAATGGATCCCTAGTGGAGTTGAACCGAGATGCAGTTGACACCACTGTTTGGAAACTCACTTAGCCTAGAAGAGCACAGAAGCAATGGACACCTCTTATGGGAGACTCCCTTAGGAGAGTGGAGCAGATCAGCAACAGACATTTCTGCTGGGAAGCTTTCATAGAGAATGGAGCAGAGCCCAGCTCTAATGACTGTCTCTCAGAGAGGAACAGAATTGCTACATCTAGTGGGGCAAACTTCTTTTCACAGCTGTTGGTATTGCCTAATTTTTGGTAGTCAGTGTATCCTTCCTTTCAGAGTTTTAAGACTGGCAGGATGAATTTGAACAATAATGTAACCTTTAGATTTTATACTTCTCTTCAACTGCATGGAATATGTAATTCAGGTGTAAATATTTATGGATGTGTACTGCCTCCTTTTTGGTTGTGATATGATGTCTATTTCATAATATAAAAGCATCTTATTCAGGCCATGGTTCTAGAGGATAACAGGATCACCATGAAAGAGCCATGACAAAAAGTGTCAGACATGGCACTAAAGCTGGAACTTAAGAATTCACAGCTGTAATCTTCCACATAAAGCAGAGTGTTGTAACTGGAACTGTGTATGGATGTAAATTCTCATAGCCTAAATCTTCCCAAATGATACCATCATCTTACAAGGATTAGTTTCTCTTACTTCTAGTTTTAATTTGCTTTATATTTACATGAACCAATACTTCATGAAGAAAAAATCTGTAAGTGAGTTGTAAGATGCCTGGTCTCCTATTTTACATTAATAAATGCTTACAGGAGAAAAATTTTCATGAGTGAAAAATTGTTTAAAAATTTGCTTTTATTGTAATGATGTGATGTGTGTGTGGTGGGGAATGTAAATGTGCATTCTGTATCCTGGAAAAGTTAAACACCTTAGATCTTCTTGTAGCAGAAATTACAGATATCTGTTAAAAATCTGACCTGAGTCCTTGGAATGAAGATTTCTTAGTCACCTAGCCATGACTCTAGTGCTATAAATATTTTAATGTCTATTTATATCTCATTGAATTTTGGAAATAGGAACTAACTCATAAAGCAGAAAGCCCTATTCATCAAAACAATTTTTAGTGACTTTAGCCATCAAAGTTGTCTTCAGCTTGAAGAAAAATTATTTTTTATCATAGTCTTGGAGGACATAAATTATCTAACACGTTCATCAAGATTGGTGCTGGAAATCATTGCATTTTGGTTTCTATTTTGAAACATTTGAGGTAGGTACTAAAGATTTATATTGTGGCAACTCCATTCACTAAAATTTATTTTGTAATTTTGTAGTCATTTTTTTCCTTCTATGGCTTTTGTTCAGCTTCTATTGTGCCTTTACCTAGTAATAGGTATTTTTCTGATGTAATATATAAAATGGCCTTCCCATCATTGATGTGTCCCATTGGTTATTAAAATATTAGTACATGTCTGATCATACTTTTCAAGTAAGGGTGTCAGTGAAAGGGTGGTCAGTTGTTGTTCGTGGTTTTGATTTTCATCTTTTCACAAAATCCCTTGTTGTTTTGTTGTTTGTTATTCATCCTGGCTTGGATGTCAGTAATGATTCAGAGATACATTTGAACTCATGATGCTCATATGTCTGCCACCTGAGCACAAGTTCAAGGGTAGATGATGAACTCCCAATGTGTTCTGTTTGCTCAACAGAATTTAACAATGTTAATGTTAAAATGACTGAAAATGTAATTATAAGAAACATTAAATACCTCATGTGTGTATTCAAAAATATTTTCATTTATGTGATATTAATATAATAAAGTAAGATAATCAGAAATCAGTTGTGTATTTCATATCCAGAACTTGATGTCCTACCGGGATTAAGGTTAGGTTTCTTGCCTAGTATACAACAGTTTCTTCCCACAGAACTATATCAGTGATGATCAAATTTGATTTGAAGAAATAGTACATCAGTAAATTATTGTCTTTTTTCAGATTGTAAATGTAAATTTTTTTCAAAGTATAAGGACCCAGGACTTCTTGAATAATAAATCTTCTTTGCATAGAAAAATATTTACACCATCATACATATCTAATTAGTTCATTCTGCGGGCTAAATATTTATTTCTAACACTTTCTTAAAATACAAGAATTGTGGGCTGGAGAGATGGGTCAGTGGTTAAGAGCATTGCCTGCTCTTCCAGAGGTCCTGAGTTCAATTCCTGGCAACCACTTGATAGCTCACAACCATCTGTAATGAGGTCTGGTGCCCTGTTCTTGCCTGCAGACATACACAGAGACAGAATATTGTATCCATAATAAATAAATTATTTAAAAAACCATAACAATTGAATTCTTCAGAGAATTCTTCAGAGAATTGCCTCATTTAGTAATGTTCATGGCTGCTAATTCTGAGAACCTGAGTTCTATCTCTGGGTTACTGATAAGATTTCTACAGTTGTTTCTCATATTTTCACTTGGGTGGTTCCATGTGCACACTTCTATATGAGCTCATTGGTGAATAATTTTGAAATACAAAGAAGTGCCATTGAGGTCACTTGCAGCCAAATGGTTCCCAAGGTATCATCACTAGAACTCACAAAGTGGAAGTAGATCATAGACCCCTGTTAGTTTTCCTGTCAGTGCTACATACATATCATGGCACAGGTGTATTCACACAGTCACACTTTATTTTTAAATGGATGGAATTAACAATGCAATGAAAATAACCCTTTATTGAGAACATATGAAATGATTTGGCTATTCAAATTATAGAATTTCAAGAAACCTTGCTATTCATGAAAACAATGGTGCTCCCTCTAAATCTTATTTTATTTCTTTCTCTGATTCAATGATAAGTCCTTTAAAAACACATATTTCCGCTGGACTTAGAGGTGCATGGTTTTATCATAACACACAGGAGTATGCGTGGGGCCCACCTCAGTAAGTTTGAGGTCAACTTGTTCCCCATCATGAATTCTTTAAATCCCTGGCTATGTGGACTTTTCCTAATAAAATCCCCATTGGGACATGGGGATACTGTGATTGGTGGAGGACAATGTCCATAGTCATCTCTGAGGCTGCACAACTTCAAGGGCATGGCACCAGGAAGTGTTGGCTTAGGTAATCACTCTTCCAAGTTTCCTATTCTTACTAATGTTTTCTGTCAAAGGCAGTCTAGATAACATAAAGCTCAAACTCATGTTGCTCAATGAAGATAAGAATTCTACTGCAAGTGGATGATTTAGCCATATGCATGGATGACCTCTCATTTGTGTAATCGAGACAGGCTGTTCACTCTTGAAACTATAACACACAGCCAACAAAAATGGTCCCAGCAGATTTTACTCACTTTTTTAAACCTACTATTCACTCACACTTAACAAGGAAGAAATTAAAAGAAGAATTTGGAAAGACATATAGATAGGACAAGGAAGGGGTAAAGAAATTGAATATATTTTACTTAAAATGTATAAGAATATTTTTTTAATAAAAATGTGGCTTGAGATAGCTTAGCAATTATGAGCAATGGGTGTTTTTTGAAGAAGACAGAGGTTGTAATTGTATAACTTTAGCTAATTTGTCAAAAATCCAGTGTCTATTCGCTTTGGGTGGATGCCTAGCTCAGCCTTGATATAGTAGGGAGGGCCTTGGATCTTCTACAAAGCAATGTGCCTACTCTCTCTGTGCAATGAATATGGGATTGGGTGGGAGGCTAACTGGAGAAAATGAGAGGAGGGGAGGGAGTGGAAACTTGGATTGATATGTATAATGGATAAAGATAGTTTGTTTTCTTTTCAAAAAATAAAAATAAAGAAATCATTATTCAAATAAAATGATGATTGTTTTAGTGTGATTCTAATTAGTATTATTAATAAAATCCCAGAGTCAGATTTTGGGGTAAACATGACAGAACAGATAAGCAACACAGCAGCCACATTCACTTGTTACCTCCCCAAATCCAAAGCAAATGGGGGATTAGATTCTTTTCTCATCTCCCAAATGCTGGGAATAAAGTCATGATCCAATTCCTGCCAGATCCTGAGGTTCACTAGTGATTGTTAGCTCTGCTCTCTAATATCCAGGCAAGATTTATTTGTCCAAACAAGAACAAAATATCATATTAAAAATTGGTGGGCTGGAGAGATGGCTCAGTGGTTAAGAGCATTGCCTGCTTTTCCAAAGGTCCTGAATTCAATTCCCAGCAACCACATGGTGGCTCACAACCATCTGTAAAGAGGTCTGGTGCCTTCTTCTGGCCTGCAGACATGCACACAGACAGAATATTGTATACATAATAAATAAATATTTTTAAAAAATTGGTAAGCATAGTGAGTGCACATTTGTAGCATCAACAGACTAGGGACTCAGGAACTGGGAAAAAAGAACTTATTATGGAACGAAAATAGGACTGTGGAAACCATGTTAGAGAACCCTTTGTGTTCATGGGTTTCATGTACATTATCTTGATGATGCTATAGAAAAATAGTACCACAGAAATGTGCTCCAAGCAGGTGGAAAAGCATTTACAGGGACTGCTGGCTGAGGGCACCTTTAGGACTGTGACCAGGATTGGCATGTTGGAAAGGCAAATGAGGTACTTGAGTAGAGGCAGCAGAAGGATGGCACCCACAAGGACAAAGTCATTGCTGACTGATATGTCACCTCAGGCCAGTTTCATCACATCCAGGACCTTGCAGGTGAAGTGTCTGAATACTTTTTGGCCATACAAGGGCAGTCTCATGGCAATGACTGTTTCTGTCAAAAATCCGAAGAGGTAGAGTACCCAGAACACTCTTGGAGGCATGAAGAAAAATCTGTGGCTCATGTGCACGGGTACCTGAGTTGCTGACAAATAGCAAGGTAGTGATCACAGGCCAGATGACAAGCAGCAGGTACTCTGTGGAGCCTGTGGAATGTCTCAGATGTGTCTGGCTCTCGCAGCCATTAGAGAAGATGGTTTTCTGGGATTAGAGAAGGTGGAACAGCATCAGAGGCACAAAAGAGATGTGTAGCAGATTCTCTAAATGGAAATATTACTCAGAAATTGTAAATGGATGTGTGTAGGCAGAGATCCAACATGCACACGGCCATGAAGGCAGTGTTCCAACCAGGGTCACCAGGTACATAACTGAGCACAGAAGAAAGAGTAGGTGCTCCAGGGATGAGTAGTCAGAAAATTCCTTCAAGATAAATGCAGAGACATTTGTTCTGATTCTGAGCTACATAACACAGAGTTATGCCTGGGTACACAGTAGAGTAAAAGGACAGAGGATGCAGGGTATTGAGAATAGAAAAATTGTTAAGGTCTTTCCAACATGGATTCAGGTTCTGTGACTTGGGACAGTCTCCTAATTTTCTGTAGGTTACGGTGCATCCATGTGAATAGTGAGGATGATATCCCGAAGAGGGTATATATGGAAGTATGAATAGGCAGACTGAAGAATCAGAGAGCCAATGCTGAATGAGAAATAAAGGTCTTTATTGTAGGACTTCTTGAAACCTTTAAATGGCTATTGTTTATTGGTGGCTCTCTAAAAGCAATGTAGATTATGCACTTCCAAACTTATCTGAACTTACATCAACTTCACCTCTGGTCCTACCCCCAAGAAGAGTCCTGCAAACAGCATCTAAGAGTTGATAGCTTGGATCAGATGTCCTAAAACTTAAACACATACTGGAAATATTTGGAAGACTGTCAAACACAGTGTGTTTCCCTTCCAGAGTTTCTGGTTAGGGCAGGTGTGTGTTGTTGCTGCTCTCTTAGCACAGGCTTTAATCTCTAAAGGTCCTGCTGACTTTGCTGCAGCCTCTAAGCCATGGCTTGCCCTGTTCTCACTGTCTGGAATATTTTCATTTTCCCCTCACATGTAGTAGCTGATCTGTCTCTTGGTTCTGTTTGTCACACTGTGTGCTTTGTATCTCAGGAAGGGGGCAACTCCTGACCTGTAAACCTATGAGTAGGCATATCCCAGAGAGATAATCTGTTAGGTGCTTTGTATGGGCTACAGCTTTAGAAGATGTCTCCTTTGTGGTTACATCTCTACTTCAGAATCAGAAATGGTTTTAGATTTAGACTATGACTATCCTTCTCTAAATCCAAGCATGATGTTAAAAGAAAAATTGAGAATTTCTGTTTCATGTCAACAGCTTTCTGGTATGGGACAGAAAGAAGATAGGTTTTAAAGGAATATTTTACATTCCTTCATGCCATTTTCTCTATATCTTATCTTTCACTGAAAATATGTCTACATGAACAATGTTTACATTTTCAACAAAGAAGAGCTTCCAAGAAGAAGACATTGGGGCCCCACAATGTCTCTTCCTGGTTTATGTAACGGCATGATGCTCATAGCACTATGAGAATGATTTATGGGTAGAAGCTGCAGATATGGTGCACCATCTTACAACGTTCTGGCCAGAACTCCAAATAAGAACTTCAGAATAACCCTATCAAATACTCAGAAACCATTTGCAATTATCCAAAACACCAATCTTGAAATTTAACCATCATTTTACTTTTATAACATTCTGTAGAAAGAACATCACGCCATGACATCTGGAAGCAATTCTAGAAGATGCCATTCTTTCTCCCAACAAAGTTTGTCTTCACAGTCAGGGACAACATTTAAGAGTTATAATTTGAAAGTGGTCTCTTTTGCCAGTGCGTTCAAGTATACTTCCTATGGCTTTCATGTGGGTTAGTGTATTTGGCTTTCTGTTATGGTCTTTGATCCATTTGGACTTGTGTTTTTTTCATGATGATAGATGTGGATCTACTTTCATTCTTCCCCACCTTGATATTCAGTTATGCCAGCAAAATTAGTTGAATATCCTTTCTTTTTACATCATATATATATATATATATATATATATATATATATATATATATAGGCAATTTATTAACCCAGCATCCTTTGTTCTAATGCTTCTTGTTGGCAGCTGCCACTTGTCCGGCAATTCTGTCCAGATCTCTCTGTCCCTGAGGTGTTAGCTTGCGGCCCCCATCTTGGTCCTTTTACACCATTTTCAGTCCCTCCAGGGCTTGGAGAATGTGGCAGGCCATACTCTTCGAGCCTCTGCTGAAGTGGCTGAGCCTGAAACCCTTTCTCTGCCGTCCTCCATAGATCTTGGTCATGGAGCCAACCCTGGCAGCACCACGCAGGTACAGGTGTGGTGCTGTAGAGGCAGCTCATGTGTAGAACCAGTTCTCATCAAAGGGGGCAAGCTCTTTATGTTTGGCCAGCTTGACTATGTCCACCCATTTGGAGACTTTCAGCTTCCTGGACATTTTGAGGAAGGCTGCCAGAGCATTGACGAACTCCTGCTGGTTAATGTCTTTTACAGTAACTCCAGGCATCATACGGCCAGGCGAAAGGGCTCATCTTATATTTTTTGGTTCTTTGACAAAATTCAGATGTAGTAGGTGAGTAGATTGATATCCAATTCTTAGAATCAGTTCCATTGGTCCTCCTGTCTGTTTTTGTGCCAGTACCAGACTCTTTTCAGTACTGTAACTCTGTAGTAGACCGAAGTTATGGAATGTGATGACTCCAGAAATTATTTTTTGTATATGGTTGTTTTGGTTATACTGCAATTTTTTTGCTTTTTTATATGAAGTTGAGTATTTTTATTTTGAGGTCTGTGAAGAAGTTTTCTGATATTTACATGGGAATGGTATTGAACCTCTAGGTTGCTTTTGGAAAGGCTTTCATTTTTACTATCTTGATTTCTACCTAACAAGGGCAAGGGACATCTTCCCATTCTGTGGTGTCTTCTCCAGTTGATTTCTTCAAAGATTTAATGTTCATTTCCTACAGTCCTTTCACTTCTTTAGTAAATTATTCCATAATATTTTATATTATTTCTGGCTATTGTTAACGGCTTTGTTTCCAGTTTATGCAATAGTCCAGGTAAGAGCAGTTTCTTGCCCAAATGGCTATCAAACTCCATAAAAAGCCTCTTCAAGGGCACCTTAATCCCAGCACTTGGGAGGCAGAGGCAGGCGGATCTCTGTGAGTTCGAGACCAGCCTGGTCTACAGAGCTAGTTCCAGGACAGGCTCCAAACACAGAGAAACCCTGTCTCGAAAACCAAAAAAAGCCTCTTCAATGCCCATCTTCCTCTTGAAGTAGCTGGTGTTGCCAGAGCAGACATATCTCCTTGCCATGCAAAACCCTAAGTTATTAAAATATTTTAAATGCCATATTCTGCAGTCTTTGAAAGATATGAAGAATGCCTAACTAAAGTAAATCTATGCACATCTAAAAATCTAACTAACATAACTACAAACTTGACTATTATAGATGATTATCTATTAACAACCTATGTACATTACATTTTTAAATGAACTACACAATCACAATACCTTAATCAATACCAGAAATATATACACACATAACAAAATTGACCTTAAATTAGTATCAGTAAACCAAGATTCATATCAATCCAAATTATTTTTATTTATATCATATCCCCCTTGAAATGTAAAAGAACATTTATAAACAATATTTGGGATTATGGACCTAGTTATTTCTCTCCAAACTGCTTCCTGCTGTATAGGGGCGCTGTTAATCAGGTCTTTGAGGGTATAACCTGTGTGCTAGATTCATCTCAGTCAGCAGTTGATTTAAGTAATTTTCAGAAGGTGTTCACAGCAACCTTACAGGAGGGCATGGTCTATCATACCATATTAGAAGAGAAGCAATCCATAGGGTCTTATCCTCTGTGAAAACAAAAGAAGAATGTCTTTTCCAAAGTATCATATCCTTAGATCCAAATTCTGAAGTCAAGGTATTTTCAAAATATCTAACTTGCATTAGCTCAGTAGCATTTATAAACAAATATCCTTTAGCAAATGATGCTCTTTTCTCACCATTAAAACAATGCAAAGAGAGCATAATAGCATACAGTATCAAGATTCTCTGTGTATTTTCCATCTTTGTGTGGCTTTACTTTACCTCTATTTCATTTATTTTTACTTTTATTTATATTTTCTGTATATCTTTGTCCTGGAATAACTCTGTAGACCATGCTGTCCTTGAACTCACAGAGACCTGCCTGTCTCTGCCTCCCAGGCATCGGGATTAAAGGCCTGTGCTACCACACCTTGAAGTCACGGAGGTCAATCTCCCTCTGCCTTCCAATGTTGGGATTAAAGGTGTGTACTACCACACCAAACTACTCTCTTTCTTCCTTTTTTTGTTTTTTTTTTACTTTAAGAACTTTAACTTTTAGCCTGCATATATTTTTATCACACTGTAAATCATTTAAACGTTTTCTTTGTTTTTGAATCTCTCTTTACTATCTCTCTCTCTCTTTTTCTGACCACATGAGCTTTTACATTACTGAACAATATGGGCAGGATTAAAGTCGTGGCTTTGGCGGCTAGATCCAGCCAATTCCTTAGGTTTCAGCCTCATGGTGGAGGTACCAGCTGTAGCCATGTTTATTGCCACAAGTCTATGGCGTTCCAAGGTCCCTGCCAGTAAGCAAGCTGCAGCATTCTGCTCCCAGACCACACTCAGTCAACTGCCTGCCTGAATGAGTCAGAGTTTGCCCTGGCAGGACAGCCCAGAAAGGGGACATTTTAAAATGGCACAACTTTTTTCCTACTACAGCTGAAAACAAACAAGCATTCAGTCAGCTTTTATCAACACCATTTAAGTGTTTCTTGGCAGGATGTCTTAAGAGCTGCAGGGTTTTGCAGCTAAAGCTCAGTCAGGAAGCCTCTCTTAGATGAGAGTGCTTGCTTGCCTCTAGCAACCAGAGCAGACCTGAGAAATTGCTGCTACCAAGAAAACATGCTTTACTCTATTCTTTCCCAAGTTTCTCAGACTTTATGTGGAAGCATTTGCCCACATGGGCACCATTCTGTTGAAGGAGCTGTGGTCCACTTCCTGCCACCCAGGTCCTGGCTAGCTTATGCCCCAAAATAACAAAACACACATTGTATTAATTAAAACACTGCTTGGCCCTTTATATCTAGCCTAATCTAGGCTAATTCTCACATATTAATTTAGACCATTTCCAATCTGTGTAGCACCATGAGCTGTGCTTACCAGGAAAGATTCAGCATGTCTGACATGGTGGCTGAGTACATCACATCTGCCCTGGACAAAAGAGGAAATGATGTTTGCTTCACTTCCCTCTTCTTCCCAGCATTCTCTTCTGTCTACCCCACTCACCTAAGGGCTGGCCTATCAAACGGGCCAAGGCAGTTTCTTGATTAAACAATGACCTTCCTCCACCTACCACAGATTCCATTCATCATTATCTATACAGTATATGTTATTTTATGCCTTTTAAGAGTACAGGGGTCTGTAAAGTCCTTACCACACTGATTTCAATCATAAGGTTTCTTTCTAGTGTGCATTCTTTTATGAATGTGAAGACTAGTTTGATATTCAAAGGTCTTAATACACTGATTGCATTCATAGGGTTTCTATCCAGTATGTGTTCTTTCATGCAATTGAAAATAACTGTGACATGCAAAGGCCTTACCACACTGATTACATTCATAGGGTTTCTTTCCAGTATGTATTCTTTTATGCAATTGAAGATGATAATGACATGCAAAGGTCTTACCACACTGATTACATTCATAGGGTTTCTCTCCAGTATGTGTTCTTTTATGCAATTGAAGATGATAATGATATACAAAGGCTTTACCACACTGATTACATTCATAGGGTTTCTCTCCAGTATGTGTTCTTTTATGCCTTTGAAGATCACCGTAACATGCAAAGGCCTTAGCACACTGATTACATTCATAGGGTTTCTCTCCAGTGTGTGTTCTTTTATGTAATTGAAGATGATAATGCCGTGCAAAGGTGTTACCACACTGATTACATTCATAGGGTTTCTCTCCAGTGTGTGTTCTTTTATGCAATTGAAGATGATAATGCCATGCAAAGGTGTTACCACACTGATTACATTCATAGGGTTTCTCTCCAGTGTGTGTTCTTTTATGAAATTGAAGATGATAATTCTGTGCAAAGGTGTTACCACACTGATTTCATTCATAGGGTTTTCTCTCCAGTATGTGTTCTTTTATGTATTTGAAGATCACCTAGTTGCGCAAATGCCTTATCACACTGATTACATTCGTAGGATTTTTCTCCAGTATGTGTCCTTTTATGCCTTTGAAGTTGACTATGACTTGCAAAGGCCTTACGACACTGATGGCACTCATAGGGTTTCTCTCCAGTATGTGTTCTTTTATGTATTTGAAAACCACCAAGTTGGGCAAATGCCTTATAACACTGATTACATTCATAGGGTTTCTCTCCAGTATGTGTTCTTTTATGCAATTGAAGGTGACTATGATGTGCAAAGGCCTTACCACACTGATTACATTCATAGGGTTTCTCTCCAGTATGTGTTCTTTTATGCAATTTAAGTTCATAATGACGTGCAAAGGCCTTAACACACTGATTACATTCATAGGGTTTCTCTCCAGTATGTATTCTTTTATGCACTTGAAGATGACCATGACATGCAAAGGCTTTACCACAGTGATTACATTTATAGGGTTTTTCTCCAGTTTGTGTTCATTTATGAGTTTGAAGAACACTGTATTGAGTAAAGGCTTTACCACACTGATTATATTCATAGGGTTTCTCTCTAGTATGTGTTCTTTTATGCATTTGAAGATGATTGTGATAAGCAAAGGTTTTATCACATTGCTTAAATTTACAGCATTTTTCTCCAGCATGTGTTTTTTTCATTCTTTAGAAGATGAGTGTTATAAGATAAGGCTTTAGCACAGTGAGAATATATGGAAAACCTTGCTCCAGTTTGATTTCTTTCAATCCTGCAAGGATAATTCACACATGTAAAAGCTTCACCACATTCAATGCACTGTTAAACCTCATAGCTATATAAATTAATTTCATATTTTTTCCAATTGTAAAAGGAATCAAACATTATGGGTTTATAACTTTGTTTAAAATCATGTTTTGTTCACCCATTCAGGGTCATTTTGCATCTTGAAAAATATTTGGGATGATAAATTCCTTTGTGCCATGGTTTACCTTTTCATCTATAGCTATATTTTTTATTATATTTTTTAAATTTTTAAGAGACTGCATACACTGAGAACTTTACCAACATTACTGCATTTATAAATTTTACTATATTGTGAATCATTATACATTTGCTAAGTGAACTAATACACGTAAAAGTGTTTGCACAGACCTAGAACTCATCGTGTTATTATTTTTTTTTGTAATGTGAGTTTATGTGTTAACAATGATGGTAGAAAATGAATTAACTTTGTATTCTTGGATCAAATTCAACAAGTATACTCTACATAAAAAATACATTTCATCTTCATAATTGTTCTTAAGGAGAGGTATGCTAAATCTTTCCATATCCCTATCCTCATACTCTTGTGTCAAGAGTAACATAAGATATATATAGGAAAGGAAGAATAGTGAAGAATAGATTTCCACATTGAGTCGTCATGGTTTGACTTCTGTTCCTCACAGACTTGTGGTATAGATATTAAGGTTTCTCCATAACATCTGCCCCTTGATCCTTGGCTCCAACAGTTTTTTTCATTAAACTTAACACAGTCACAAAAAGTATGAGTAATACAAAGCTTAACATGGGCTATTGATTTAGTAGAAAGTTTTGCAGCTATATTCATCATCACTGAAATGTGTATACATTTTCTGTCATGATTAATAAGAAAAAAATGGCCTGGCAGATGTATAATATAGCTCTCACGGTTAATGGTAAAATCTGTTTAGTCATTGCTTCCTTGACTTTTTCTTAAATGAATGCCTTGCAAATGCAATTCACATACAGGAAATTGAGCTATATGGATTTGTGAGAATTTAATAACCATCAATGCATTTAAAGCTGTGCTTATTTACACTGTTGTTTCATTTAAAAATGTCATAACATATTACAAACTCATCAGAGACACATTGTTATAAACTTTTTTTTTTTTTTTTTGGTTTTTCGAGACAGGGTTTCTCTTTGGCTTTGGAGCCTGTCCTGGAACTAGCTCTTGTAGTCCAGTCTGGTCTCGAACTCACAGTGATCTGCCTGCTTCTGCCTCCCAAGTGCTGGGATCAAAGGCGTGCGCCACCACCTCCCGGCCCATTGTTATAAACTTGCACAAGAAATTTACCTTGAATGCCTTCTATAACATTGACAATGTTCTTCAGTGTTATGGTCTTCCCAAATGTATCCTAAAATATAGTACCAGAATATGTATGTTATGTTATTTAACAATGTGCAATAATTAGCTTATTTTCCTAAGAACTATGACTGTGTTATTCACCTCATTCTCCTTCTTTCTAAATCAAATTACAGAACAACATCATAAACCAAGGAAAAGTTGTCTCCATATTTTGAAACATGATAGAAATTTATTTTTACCTATTGTAGTGAGGTTCCTGTAGGTCTCCAGCATCACGCCTTTGTAGAGGTTCTTCTGGGAAGCATCCAGCAAATCCCACTCTTCCTTAGTGAAGTTGATATTCACATCATCATAGGTCACTGCCTTCAAAAATATACCACACATGTGTACAATGTAAGCATGACAGTAGCAAGACTGGAATGCATACTTCTTTGAAAGTAGAATTGTATGATTCTGGTGTTACCCACTCTTATTCCATGACATAGACAGTCACTTTAGAATGAAATTTAAAAGGAGAGTCAATTCTTTTATTTCTGTACCCTTTGTGTGGTATACCACCTTATAAGAGCAATATCTATTCATAGGGAGAGAAAAAGAGAAAAGATCAACAGTACATTGTATGCATGAGAAAACTGTATAAAAAATTACTGACTATGAGATTTAACAGACCTGTTTATCCATATTCAGACACCATCTATCATGTCAGTAGTTGAGGCATGAGCATGTTTTTGACCAAAAGACAGTTTTGCCAAGAAAAAAACAAGCTTGAAGGGGAGTATTTTCAGGGCTCAACATTTTCTGGGGTAATAGATCAATGCTACCAGGAGCAATAGTGCCTCACTTCAACAGAACTCTAAGTTATTTAAATGCCATTTTCTACAGTTCCTTGAAGTGGTTAAGATTACCTATCTATGCAGAATATAATCTCTATTTATCTAAAGAACCTGATTGTTCTAACTATAAGTATGACAAACATAGATGACTATTTATATATAATTTTTAATACCTACATAACTTAAAGACTAAGATTTCATATTAGAATATTATATAATAACCAACTTGCAACAAATGAGGACAATGACATCAAAATGTAAACAATGTATCATGATCAGTGGTAGAAATGTACATTGCAATATGATAAATATATATCAATATATAAATATTTTAATCAGAGGTAGAAGAATGAATACATATAATATTCAATATTATTTAACATTATATCAATTTTTAAGAATCTGTACAAATGCAATTGCCTATAAATTATAACTCACATGCATTCACTTTATTACTCACTATTATTAGTGTGTGTAAGCTCACACTATCTATTATTTCATCCAATTTTCCCATTTTTTTTCAAAGAGATCCCTGACCCTATAAAATTTCCCCTCCAACCCACAATCCTATACCAATTATCATCAACCATTAAATGATGTCCTTAACCCTAAGGACAAACTTTGTTGGCAGAGGGGATGTAGTCTTTTAGAATTACTTCCAGGTGTAATGGGGGCGATATTCTTTCTTTGGGATTCTGTGAAAGTAAAATGATGGTTAAGTTCCAAGATTACTGTCTGGTATAGTTGCAAATAGTCTCTGCATATTTGGTAAGGTTTTTCTGAGCTTCCTATAAGAAGGTCAATCCAGAACATTGTAAAAAGTGCATCATTTCAGCTAACTAAGATGGAACCATCTTGAGCTGCTGGTACTCAAAACAGATCTTGTAGTAGCGCTATCATCATAACATTATATCAACCAGGTTGAGGTGATGTTCTGGGGCCTAAACTTCTTCCTGGTAATTTAAAAATTACTGCAGGAAAATTCATTGTTCATTGTGGAAAACTTAAACACTATTTATATAGACATACACAGACATATATATTCAATGGCATGTACAATAGGGACATAAATAGATATGAAGAAAAGTGAAAATTTTTCTCAATTCTTTTTTCTTTCGACCCCATGCTCCTGACATGAGACAGAAACTCTAAAATATTATTTTAACAACATGCTTTGATTTATAGAGGGACATAGCCAGTTTCCACCACTGTACACTCATAAATATACCTCCACCTAAAAAAAGCACCCAAAGAAATAATAGGATAAAAGTGTAGATTACTGAATCTGCTCTAAAAAGAATAAAGTGGCATATGTATCTATGATGAGATAAAAGGGTAGACCATTAAAATTAATTTTAAAAGTAACTACTTATTTATACCTTTTACATTGATATAGATATGGACACTTCTTTTTGATACAAACTTGACATTATTTTTGTTAAAACATACTGTCTATGATGTTATATTCTTACACAAGATATTTTACCCAATACAACTCACTTAAACATGCAATGAAAATTTCTAGTCCTAGAAAGTTTTATCATAAACAAATGAGGGTATAAAGTACTGCAGGTTAGTAGTTTGTTACTCATTATAATTGAAATTATACTAAAGTTAGGTATGCTTTCAACATTATACAGAATTTTATTAGATGATTTAAATGAACATACTTTAGAGAAAATGTTTGCTGAAGTAAAGCAAACTTTGTCTCCTTGGGGATTAAAAATATACAAAATATTCTGAAAATATACAAAAAGGAGATTCTATTAATTATTCAGCATGTAAAATACTTTTACAAAAATTTGAGCCGTAAATTTAAAAATTAGGAGAGATTATTTGTGGAATCTTAATAATTTTCTGAAGTTGCTGCAAGGCATTGACCATCTATATCCCACTATTGGAGTAAAAAAATCAAAACAGTAATTAAAACCAAACTATAAAAGGTGACAAGGATTTAAACAGTCAAAGAGAATTATCATCTAAAGCCGAGAAAAAAATTGTTTAGTGGAAATAAAATTATAGGAGGCACATACGGATTGTCTGGATCTGAAGTTTGGTTACATTCAAGACATTTTTCTTTTTTTTTTTTTTTTAGTTTTTCAAGGCAGGGTTTCTCTGTAGCTTTGGAGCCTGTCCTGGCACTAGCTCCTGTAGACTGGCCTAGAACTCACAGAGATCCACCTGTCTCTGCGTCCTGAGTGCTGGGATTAAAGGCGTGCACCACCACCGCCCGGCATCAAGACATTTTTCTTTTTTCTTTTTTTTTTATAAAGATTTATTTATTTATTTATTATGTATACAGTATTCTCAGTACTCTGTCTGCAGGCCAGAAGAGGGCACCAGATCTCATTACAGATGGTTGTGAGCCACTATGTGGTTGCTGGGAATTGAACTCAGGACCTTTGGAAGAGCAGGCGGCGCTCTTAACCACTGAGCCATCTCTCCAGCCCAAGACATTTTTCTTGATAAAGGGTTTCTCGGTAGCTTTGGAAGATGTACTGGAAGTAGCTCTTGTAGACCAGGCTGGCCTTGACCTCCACCTGCCTCTGCCTTCCAAGTGTTGGGATTAAAGGCATGAGCCACCACCTCATGGTCTTCATTCTAGACATTTTAACTTCTATGCATTCCCCTATAGGAATTTTACTGCAGAGGAAAGATATTATTTTAAAATCAATATTTTTACCATATAAACAGACAAAAAGCTATAAAGTTATGTGGAAAAATATATAAGTGGATATTAAAAAGAAAATTGAAACTTCATCTATTAGCAAGAATTGACCAACGTTAAATTATAGACTGTTTTACTAATGTTAAAATTGAATCATAGCCGGGTGATGGTGGCGCATGCCTTTAATCCCAGCACTCGGGAGGCAGAGGCACGCGGATCTCTGTGAGTTTGAGACCAGCCTGGTCTAGAGACCTAGTTCCAGGACAGGCTCCAAAGCCACAGAGAAACCCTGTCTCGAAAAACCAAAAAAACAAAACAATTGAATCATAATGGACACCAAGTAAACACCAGAAAAGTCCTTGCAGTAATTTCTTTGGAGAGATTAACAACAAATATCTCTTTTGCCATGATATTAATAATCATAATGATCATCTGGAGTCATTTCAGACTTAAGGAAGCCCTTTGAGTTCAAGCGTGCCTGCTGTTCTTCTTCCAGTAACCTTGAGGGCTGTGAATAACATCTGCCTTAGCCAACAGAAAAATTATTTTGCCCAGCTGAAAGAGTCCATTTTTTCTATTAAGATTTGGGCTAGTGTTGGCCAGCCAGGGACACTCCTTGTTAGTGATTAGAAGCTGCTTAGCTGAATCAGATAATGCACTGGTTTGAGCTGACTCCAAGCACAGTACAGGGAGGTGGGGAGCTGACAGTACTGCTTTTTGATCTGCCTTTTGACTGTGTTTAGTATATATGCTGGCTGAGAAATAAACTCATGCTGTTTTCTATTGACCTTTCATACTCTAGGTCTAACCATGATTCTGTCTTCATTTCTCTTAATCTAACTTTTCCTTAGCCTCAGCATTTCCTCCAAGGGAAGTCCTAGATAAATGTTGTAAGAATCACCAAATGGGGTATCCTGTCTCTGTAAGTCCTCAGAGTGAATGCTGTTTCTACCAAACACTCAATCCTCAGCTCCTCTCTCGAACCACCTTATATTCCCCTCTCTGTCACTTCCTATCTACAACTCCTTAGTGATAGGATTAAAGACATGAGACACCAGCATTTGACTCTACAACAAACTAGTGTGACTACTGGGAATTAAAGGTATCTGTTAGTATTGCCTGGGGTGTAAGGCTGGCCATGGCATCTGTTTTACTTTATGATCTTCAGGCATGCTTTATTATTAAATATAAATGAAAAAAATAAGATTAAATAATTAGAAGCAAGGATCTGAGATCAAGAAGAGAAAAGTAAAACTGTTTATCACCAAAGAGTATAAAAAATATTCTGAGCCTTGGGGCTGGAGAGATAGCTCAGAGGTTAAGAGCACTGCCTGCTCTTCCAAAGGTCCTGAGTTCAATTCCCAGGAAACCACATGGTGGCTCACAGCCATCTGTAATGGGGGTGTGGTGCCCTCTTCTGGCCTGCAGGCATGCACACAGACAGAATATTGTATACATAATAAATAAATAAATATTTAAAAAAATATTCTGAGCCAGGCAGTGGTGGTGCACACCTTTAATCCCAGCACTTGGGTGGCAGAGTCGGGCGGATCTTCAGGAGTTCGAGACCAGCCTGATCTACAAGAGCTAGTTCCAGGACAGGCTCCAAAACCACAGAGAAACCCTGTCTCAAAAAAAAAAATTCTGAGTACAAACTGCGGAAGGTCAATCATTTTCAAAAACAATGAATGAGGGCTGGAGAGATGGCTCAGCGGTTAAGAGCATTGCCTGCTCTTCCAAAGATCCTGAGTTCAATTCCCAGCAACCACATGGTGGATCACAACCATCTGTAATGAGGTCTGGTGCCCTCTTCTGGCCTTCAGGCATACACGCAGAAGGAATATAATAAATAAATATAAAAAATGAATGATATAATTAAATTATGGTTCACAAAATCAACAATATGGATGACACCATTGACAAAACAAGACACAAACACTAATCTACACACACACGCACACATATTATTGTTTGTTAAAGAGCTTCAAGATTCTAATCAAATCAGTTTCCAAAGAACTACTGGCCAACACGCATCCTGTACACTCCTGTTCTTTCTTTTACCAATAATAGAAAATGGGTTGGGTGAGAAGGGCTGTTTCTCTAAAATTTACAATATTCACTTGAAGTCTTCTGATGTTTTTACTTTACAGAAAATAGATTTGATTACTGAAAGCATCGCATTCTTTTATGATAAAGAAAATGATGTCTATTAGGATCAATTACCATGTTGTTTCTAACAGTTGGTGATTGAATCCAAGTCTGCATTACAGTGAAGAAATGAAATCTTTTTAAATGAAATTTCAAGAGAACAGATTTTTAAAGAATCAGTGTACATGTAAATCAACTTGATTTACTCCAACTGCTTGGATATCCAAGCACTTTTGAAAATAAGGTTATTACTATTTTTGTGTATGTATATTTTTGTGTATGATATTCTCTCTCTCTCCCCTCCCTCCCTCCCCCTCTCTCTCTCTCTCTCTCTCTCTCTCTCTCTCTCTATCTATATATATATATATATATATATATATATATATATATATATATATATATATGACATACAGAAAGGAAGGTTGCTGAGTTGGGAATAGTAGAGATTTATTAACCTCCCAACTTGTGTGTAGGTATCTGAACTCAGGTCATCCACAAAAAGAATATATGCTGAGCCACCTGCCAAGACACATAAAATTTTATATCCAACAAGTCAAGTCTTTCTCAGATTAAGAAAATGAAGAAATACAAAACATAAAAAAGAAGAAAAAGATGATCCTTAGGAAGATGATCTATAAAAATTATGATTTAGTGGATGGTAAGTTTCCACCATTAAATGAATACAAGTAGCTTTGCCCAACAATTTATAACTGGACAAGTGATAACAAACCAATATTCACAGTGGAAACACTCAGAAGGCTCAAGGGATTATATTGATCACACCAACACTTAAGTAGCAAAGATTCAAATATGAAGATAGCAACAGCTGGAAAACACAGATATGCCAGGAAATGAAAAGAGGCAGGCACCTAAGAAGAAAAAAGCAGTCTTTCAATAGAAACTTTCCAAAAAATGATGACCTGATAAAATAACAAGTTTTCTGAATAAAATTGATGAAGTTCCATCATTTTATAGGTAACCAGTAATATATTTAGATTACAGTTAGATTACAGAAAAATAGTATACAAATTCATGTATGACTTTTATACTTTTCACATTTATACATAAATAAAAAATGTGCACAATTTTTGTGAAAGAATTAAGGAGAAAGAAATAAAAAGGCAAAAGCAGAGCCAGAAATATATAGTCAAATATATAATCAAAAGACCAAAGAAAACTTAGGCAAGGAAAAGTATGATCTTGACCAATGTTACCCAGCTACCTTTGGTTATATGTGTACAGAAATTAAATAAACACAAACTGCACAACCTTCACAAAGTTATCTCAAAGTAACACTTAAACTGTTGTTTCTGACCTCCAGTTACTGATCTGTCTACAAAAGACAGAAGCCTCATGATATAGATGTTCTCTTTGAAGAGATCTCTTGTGATCATTCTCCAGCCCCTTGTGCTTTCTTCTGGTTTCATATAAATGCTGATTCACTGATACCCAACCCCAAACAACCTAGAAAAATGATTTAAGGAACAGTGGGGAAAGTAGATTGTTGGAGATCTGTGGGTGAGCAGTGGGCCTAGGGTGTTTGGGGAGCCAGGGAGGGAGACACCGGGGTGCAGGGGACAATAAGAACAGCCTGTCCAAAGAGTCCCAGTCCAATGCCACCCCACCATCCAAGCCCCCTCCCAATACAGGCTCACCTGAAGAGGCCCTGGCAGCCAGGAGCAGGAGGAAGAACCAAGACTGGTTCAGGTGAACCCTAGGGACAGCATCATTGAGGACCCAGAGGTAGAAGTGATCAAAGCTTCAGGGAGTCAGGGAGATAGAGGAAGAGAATGAGAAGTTAAAGGAGCTACAAAATGAGGTAGAGAAGCAGATGACTAAGAGTACAACCCCAGGAAATGCTGGCTCAGTGATCATGTCTCTTGAGGAGAAGATGGAGGCTGATGCCAGTTTCATCTATGTTGACAATGTGGACTATGGTGCAATAGCAGAAGAGCTGGAAGCTCACTTTCATGGATGTGGTTCAGTCAACTGTGTTACTACAGTCTGTGACAAATTCAGTGGCCTTGCCAAAGGGTTTGCCTATATAGAATTCGTAGACAAAGAGTCAGTGAGGACTTCCCTGGCTTTAGATGATTCCCAGTTTAGAGGGAAGACAGATCAAGGTGATTCCCATCAGCACAACAGATGGGTTTCCACCACCCGGCAAAATAATTCTCAATTACACAGCATGAGGCAAGCCTAAAGTATGGGAGACATTGATCTACATAGAAATCAACATAACTACGCTGGGCAGTGGTGGCACACGCCTGTAATCTTGGGAGGCAGAGGCAGGTGGATCTCTGTGAGTTTGAGGCCAGCCTGGTCTACAAGAGCTAGTTCCAGGACAGGAACCAAAGGCTACGGAGAAACCCTGTCTCAAAAATCAAAAAAAAAAGTATTTGAAACTGATATGAAAAAGTGATTTTTAAAGTGATGATAATAATGCACTTTTAGCTGGGCAGTGTGACTCAGGCCTTTAGTCCCAGCACTCAGGAGGCAGAAGCAGGCAGATCATTGTTAGTTTGAGGCCAGCCTGGTCTACAAGAGCTAGTTCCAGGACAGGCTCCAAAACTACAATGAAATCCTTTCTCAAAAAAAAAAAAAATAAAAAGTGCATTTTTAAGATTAAATAAAATTTTCTATATTGAATTTAAAAAAGAGTAGGCTCTTCCCTAGGAGAGGGGATGTCATTAACAAGAGATAGATTAATGGTACCCATATACATATGGTGACTTCCGTGATCTGTAACCTGACACATAGAGTTAGGCAATGGCCTGTTTTGCAAATCTCCAAGTTGACATAACTCTGTCAAGCACGATTGATCATATTTCTTACCAAAAGCAATCTACAGATTGAATACAATGCTCATCAAAATCCCAGCAAAATTCTTCAAAGACTTCAAAAGAATGGTATTCAAATTCATATTAAAAAAAAAACAAAAAAATCCAGGAAAGCCAAAACAATCCTATACAATAAAAGAACTTCTGGAAGCATCACAATCCCTGACTTAAATCTTTACCCCAGAGCTACAATACTGAAAAGAGCCTGGTATTGGCGTAAGAACAGACAGGAGGAACAAAGGAACTGAATAGAAGACTTGGATATCAACCCACACATCTTCAAACACCTGATTTTTGACAAGGAACCAAAAAAAAATCAAATGGAAAAAAAGAAAGCATATTTAACAAGTGGTGCTGGCATAACTGGATATCAACATGTAGAAAAATGAAAATATACCCATATCTATCACCATGCACAAAACTCAAGTCCAAATGGATCCAAGAACTCAACATGAAGCCAGCCACACTGAAACTTATAGAAGAGAAAGTGGGAAGTACACTTGAAGGCATTGGCACAGGGAACCACTTCCTAAATATAACCCCAGCAGCACAGGCAATGAGAGAAACAATTAAATGGGACCTCCTGAAACTGAAAAGCTTCTGTAAAGCAAAGGACATGGTCAACAAGACAAAATGACAGCCTACAGAATAGGAAAAGATCATCACTAACCCCACATCAGTCAGAGGTCTGATCTTTAAAATATACAAAGAACTCAAGAAATTGGACACCAAAAGAACACATAATTCAATAAAAAATGGAGTAAAGACCTAAACAGAGAACTCAACAGAGGAATCGAAAATGGCTGAAAGACACTTAAGGAAATATTCAATATCCTTAGTCATCAGAGAAATGCAAATCAAAACAACTTTGAGCTTATAACTGACACCTGAATATATGGCCAAGATCAAAAATACTGATGACAACTTATTCTGAAGAGGTTGTGGGGAAAAGGGAACATTTCTGCATTGCTGGTATGAATGCAAGCTGGTACAGCCCCTTTAGATGTCAGTGTGGCAATTTCTCAGAAAATTAGGAAACTACCTTTCTCAAGACCCAGTAATACCACTTTGGGGTATATATCCAAAGGATGCTCAATCGTGCCACAAGGACATGTGCTCAACTATATTCATAGCAGCTTTGTTTGTCCTAGCCAGAACCTGGAAACAACCTAAATGCTGCTCAACTGAAGAATGGATAAGAAAAATATGGTACATTTACACCATGGAGTGCTACACAGCAGAAAAAATAATGACATCTTGAATTTTGCAGGGAAATGGATGGAACTTGCAAACATTATTTTGCATGAGGTAACCCAGACCCAAAAAGGCAATTATCACATGTACTCACTCATATGTGGTTTTAAAGCACAAAGCAAAGAAAGCCAGCCTACAAACCACAAATCCCAGATCTTAGACAAAAATGAGGATGCTAAGAGAGACTTATATACATCCAATCTACATGGGAAGTAGAAAGTATCAAAAGACAAAATCTCCTGAGTAAGTCAGGTGGGGGTGGTGCAGGCCTTTAATCCCAGCACTTGGGAGGCAGAGGCAGGTGGATCTCTGTGAGTTTGAGGCCAGCCTGGTCTACAAGAGCTAGTTCCAGCACAAGAACCAAAAGCTACAGAGAAATCCTGTCTCGAAAAATCCAAATAAAGATCTCCTGAGTAAATTGGGTACATGGGGACCTTGGGAGAGGGTTGAAGGGGAAGTGGAGAGGCAGGGATTTAAGCAAAGAAAATTGTAGAGCTCAATAAATACCAATAAAAAAGATCGATCATATCTGCACAGGATTTTTGTCTAATTGCAAATTCAATGTTCCTTCACTCAAGATAACCTTCCTAATCTGGACACCCACACAATCTGGTCTGTGTTCATTCACATGACATTAATTTACATATGCTGGGCAATTACAAACCTCTCCTGCTACCCCAGTCAGGCCCCTTTTCATAGTGGTGGCTCCAACAGCTGATTGCCTATGCTGTGCCCCCTTCAGTGCACACAATAATCTATTCTTCCTATTGTGATCTGAGGAGAGAAAAAAATGCTATATATGCAAATCTTTTTCCTGCGACTGCATTGGGCAGTCAACTACATGCCTCAAATGCATTATTTTATTTTATTAGTTTTTTTTTTTGAGACAAGGTATCTCTGTAGCTTTGGTGACTGTCCTGGAACTAGCTCTTGTAGACCAGGCTGGCTTCAAACTCACAGAGATCTGCAAGCGTCTGCCTCCCGAGTGCTTGGATTAAAGGCATGTACCACCACTGCCAGGCAAATACATAATTTTAAAACTGTGAATTGGTACAGTCATTTAAGAACTTTCACGGTGTAATATAGAGGACACTCAAGGTTGCCCAGGAAAGCAACAGACAGGGACCAAGGCCATCTGAGTCAACATAACAGAAGTTGTCTTAGAAGCAATATTTCTATCAGGATGGAAATGCAGCTCTTCTAGAATTAATATGCCTTCCCACTGAGAAATCACATCACACACTTAGGAGATTAATAAAGAAAAGTATCTTTAATGATGTTATGCAGTGATCTCTGTCCAATGCTCAAGGGACAGAAGTTAGATAGATTTTTGCATTCAATATATGCTGTTAGTCATAAGGATCCCTTAGGATAATGGTCCAGATTATACTCTGAACAATTGAAATAGAAACAGGCAACTTGCCAGTCTAAATATATAGGCAAAAATATTCTCAGAATATTTTCTTAAGTATGCCCGTGACTTGTTACAGTAGGTCATTTTTCACTGACAGGGTTCTAAGGTGAAGATCACAAGGTCAGAGAAAGACTGGACTGGACAAGTAAAAGATAAAAAAGTTAGGGTGGGGAGGTGTTTCAGAAGATACGTCCCAGACTAGTAAGCTTCTTAAGAAAAATAGCATCATAGCTGAGCAGTGGTAGGGCATGCCTTTAATCCCTGCCAGCATATCTCTGTGAGTTCAAGGCCAGCCTAGTCTATAAAAGTCTATAAAAGCTCTCCAAAGCTACAGAGAAACTTGAAAAATCAAAAAAAAATGAAAAAAGAAAAATAGCATCTTGCCAGGTGGTGGTGGTGTATACCTTTAATCCCAAGACACTGGGAGAAGAACCCTGTGCTTCTCTGTGAGTTCAAAGCCAGTCTGGTCTATTGCTTCCTAATGGGAAATGAAAGAATTTCATGAAGCCAACAGAAACTATGATACAATGAGACAAATTTAGGGAGAGGCTAGTTCAACAATTCTACACAAAGGGTATACAGGGTATTTTGAAATCTTTGCTATGTAAAGAATGGCCTTGGTACTGAGAACCATAGCTCCATATGGTGGGAAGAGATGGGTTGTCAAGATCTGAAGCAACCCCTCCACAAAGGCCTGGGCACCAGACCATTATGGGCTCTCCAATGCATATTCCTTGTTTTAAAGAAAGAGCTCTGTTTTATTATCAATACATCAGGTCCTTAGGGAACTCACAGGCTTATGTCTGAGGCTGTTACTAGGTCAGCAAGATGTCCCTCCTCCCTGCCTGAGGTCCTAAAGGAAAGCCTTGATTGACCAGGCGAGTCATTCACACAACAGTGTTTTACATTTCAAATATATGTCACCCGGTGTAATATTGCTCTTCTCACAGAACTATGCCTCTCTCAAAAAGAAAACTGGAACTTTATGGCATGCCAGGTCTTAAGGTTGGTTGTGACCTATAATGTCTCCTTGAGTGATGGAGGTGGGTCTTGTATATTATCTGTTGCTTTCATTGGTTAACTAATAAAGAAACTGCCTTCGCTCTCATAGGACAGAAAATTAGGTAGGTGGAGTAGACAGAACAGGATTCTGGGAGAAGGAAGCTGAATCAGTGAGTCGCCATGATGTCCCCATGCCAGGCAGATGCAGGTTAAGATCTTCCCTGGTAAGCCAGCTCGTGGGCCACACAGAATAATAGAAATGGGTTAGATTAATATGTAAGAGCTAGCCCATAAGAGGCTACAGATAATGGGCCAGGCAGTGTTTAAAAGAATACAGTTTCTGTGTAATTATTTCGGGTAAAGCTAGCCACGCGGGCAGCTGGGTGCTGGGAATGGAGCCCGGCTGCTCAGTACTACAGATGGCGCCCAACGTGGGGCTAAATCCACTTAAAAACCTGAGAGAGCTTAATTTTAAACAGAAAAAATGGAGTTTAACAAAGATTTTTGTTGTTTGTTGGTGGTGTGCTGTAGAGAGACTTAAATGCTGCGTCCTTTTAAAGCGCACTCCCTGCCTGCACCTGGGCAGATGGTGGAATTGGGCTTGGGCAGGCGGAAGAGTATGGTGGATTCCTGCCACGATACAGAGACTGCGCAGTGCTCTGCGTGTCAGATTTGGTTGTAACTTGGGTAAAAAGAGTTTCTGTGCTGCACGCTCAATCTCAGAATTAAACTGCTGAGTGTGGCTCCAATGTGGACTTGCTGTGTGCCTGGAACTGTGCACAGCTCAGGCAGAAAGTACCGTAATTACTGTGATAACAGCGCACTTAGGTTTAGGCTGAGCAGGACTCAGGCGGTACCGTATTACCCCTACATGATGCAACTTAAGTTTTTAAGAACTGCTCCTGGGCTGGAGAGATGGCTCAGAGGTTAAGAGCACTGACTGCTCTTCCAGAGATCCTGAGTTCAATTCCCAGCAACCACATGGTGGCTCACAGCCATCTATGATGAGATCTGCCCTCTTCTGGCGCGCAAGCATGGAAGGAATGTTGTATACATAATAAATAAATAAATCTTAAAAAAAAAAAAACTGCTCCTGGACATTAAAAAATTACAGATTCACAATAAAACAGATTCAGACAGACCAATAAATGAATCATAATGTTGGATGAATGTACGTAGGCTTGACAGAGAGAAAAAATAGAGAGAGAAAGAATAAAGTTAATGCCCTTAAAAAAGGGGTAAAGTCTTTAAAGAGATATAGTACAGATAGTTATAGATTAAGAGAAATAAAGGAAAAATAAGCCACGTAAAAATGGAAAATTCACAGAGAGTCTGGATTATGTACATTGTGTTTTCTTTAAAATTTTTGACTGTAAAGGAGCTAAATACAGACAATGATTTCATTATATGGGCTGCCAAATGGAACCAGAATGGATATCATGAGGGTATGACTTCAAAATTTGGGTCTATTATGGTGAAAGTTTTTGGCTGAGCAAACCACTCATTTCTTCAGTAGTGAAGTACAGAAAGAGAGGACAGAACAGCATCTTACAATGTCTTTCTTTTCAGTGTTTTTAGTGAAATAAGAACCTCCTCGGAGGCTTTAATTCACAAAAGTTTAACCACCTCCAGATAGAACCCTAGTGATAAGCACTTAAGGTGCTTTTTATAAGGCATCCGGCATCACAAGCAGGCAATCTTCCAAAAGAAAGTCTGTAGGGAGTTGAGCAGAGTGTCTGCTCTCTGCTATGTCAAGGCAGGTTGCTGCTAGTATATTTGGGGTAGAACTGCACGATTGCAGAAACAATCAAGAACTATTCTATGACAGAAGAACTCTTGAAACAAAATTTTAGGATCGAACAGGTATTAGCAGGGAAGGGTGAAAGGAGATAGAAAGAAATTATATTACTAGGCCAGTTATGAACCAAAAAGAAGCTGTCCAAAACTTTGGGAGCTTCACAATAAATAGATGGTTTTGAGAATGGAAGAGAACTTGTAGGTACCTATGTATGAAAGGATTTAAAGGTTTAAGAAATTTAAAGTTTATTCTGAGAGAAAATAGAATTGCTTGCATGCCCCCAAACAGCAAACCACTAAAACTCGAACTAGAATCTCCAAAACCATGAGGGAACAAAATATGATTTAACAAAACCTTTTCACTCTATAAAATAATTATCCCAGATACTTTGTTCAAGTAATGACCGATACAATGAGCCTTTCATATTTTGATCACATTTTTATGTCAGTAACTTGGGAGAGGTCACAAGAATTTTAGCTGAAAAAGATAAACAAATAATATTACTACCTGAAATGGTATTTTTGTAACATTGTGTTATATATCTCTGTCTTCTATGAAATATGTTTAGTATGTCAAATAACGATCTTGGGATTTAATGCTATAAAATAACTATAAATATCTTTTACAGTTTGGCTTTTTGTGATGGTTCATTGTTATGGTGCCCCTACCCCTTTGACTGTTGCTTTGAACTGAGGTTTAAATAAAGCCTGCTTCCTACTTTCAAAAAAAAATTGGGTCTAAGGATATGATGCTTCGGAAAGGGTCTTCTTTTGTTTTCACAGAGAATGAGACCCTGTGGATTTTTTCTATTCCAGTTTGGTATGATAGACCACGTCCTCCTGAAAGGTTTCTGTGAACACCCTCAAAAAATGACTTCACTCAACTGCCAACTGAGATGACCCTGGCACACAGGTTACACCACGAAAGATCTAATTAACAATGCCCCCATTCAGCAGGAAGCAGTTTAGAGAGAAAAAACTGAGCCCATGTTCCCAAAACATTGTTTATAAATGTTCTTTTACATTTAAAGGGGGATATGATATAGATATGAATAATTTGCATTGGTATGGATTTTAAGGTCAATTTTGTTACATGTATATGTATTTCTGATCTTGATTAAGTATAATGATTGTGCAGTTCATTTAAAAATGTAGGTTGTTAATGGATAATCATCAATAATGGTCAAGCTTGGAGTCATGTTAGTTAGATTTTTTAGAAGTACATAGATATATTTCAGATAATGCATTCTTCATTTCTTTCAAAGACTGCAGAATATGGCATTTAAATGTTTTAATAACTTAGGGTTTTTCATGACAATGAGACACGTCTGCTCCTGGCAGCACCAATCTACTTCGAGAGGAAGATGGGCATCGAAGAGGATCCTTATGGAGTTGGATAGTCATTTGGACAAGAAACTGCTCTTGCCTGGACTGATGCATAAACTGGACACAAAGAACCCACAGAGAGAGGACTGCTGAACTTGCCTAAAGTTGAGATGGTCTTTCGGGGTTCCTGATTCATAAAAAAAGTCTACGAGACATTCTACAGGACACAGCAGAAAGTGACTGAACTGTCTTTGAAATTTCCTACTTCATGGAAATGTCTGCTGGATATTGTGGGCCTGAAGGCCGAAGATAGATGCCCCAATGGTACAAAAGAACTTTGGGTGACTGTCCAGGCAGCGAGATGTCTCTGTCATTTCTAGAGCATTTGATTTCTTGTTTACTTAGGTAGTTTTATATCCTTCTGGGGTCTTTGATGGAGTTGAAGAATGGATAGTTATAGTTTTCCTTAGTTATGATAAAAGATAAAGTAGATATTGTAACTGTAATTCTTACTTGATAACTGTTTTGCTATATGTAATTTTACTATGTTAAAATGAAAGCCTTTCTTTTTTGTTTAAACAGAAAAAGGGGAAATGATGGAGGTGGGTCTTGTATCTTATCTGTTGCTTTCATTGGTTAACTAATAAAGAAACTGCCTTCGCTCTCATAGGACAGAAAATTAGGTAGGCGGAGTAGACAGAACAGGATTCTGGGAGAAGGAAGCTGAATCAGTGAGTCGCCATGATGTCCCCATGCCAGGCAGATGCAGGTTAAGATCTTCCCTGGTAAGCCAGCTTGTGGGCCAGACAGAATAATAGAAATGGGTTAGATTAATATGTAAGAGCTAGACCATAAGAGGCTACAGATAATGGGCCAGACAGTGTTTAAAAGAATACAGTTTCCATGTAATTATTTCGGGTAAAGCTAGCCATGCGGGCGGCTGGGTGCTGGGAATGGAGCCCGGCCGCTCAGTACTACACTTGAGCAGCTTGTTAACATGCCTATTCTTTGATGTTTGGATGGGTTTAGTGATTTTTTTTTATTTTTCAAGACAGGGTTTCTCTGTAGCTTTGGAGCCTGTCCTGGAACTCACTCTTGTAGATCAGGCTGGCCTTGAACTCACAGAAATCCACCGGCCTCTGCCTCAAGAGTATTGGATTAAAGGTGTGCATCACCACAACCCAGCAGTAACTATTTATTTTTAACTCAGTGATGGCTTATTTGAAATGGTATGGAGTCAAATATCTGGACAATCCTGATAAACAATGTATACCGGGGCATTCTAAACTCTACCAGCCCTCATTAGCATAGACTCACAGTTTGGGTGTTTTAGACGCATTTCTCCCTATGATAAATTCTACTTTGGGAGACTTGATTATTTTTTAAGCATTGGTAAATCTATTGTATCAGCAATTCTACTATTCTACACCATGACACAGTAGTGGAGAGCTACACGACATGTGAGATGCTTTTGACAACGTCCACAAATTTAAATATAAATTATATTTAAAGCTTAAATGCAAAGTGCTCGATATCGAGAAGATACTGGAGAAACGAGGCTTCTCTGTGTTTGGCAACTTGTTTCCATGAATGCTGAACCCTGTTAAAGTTGACTAGGAAGGTGTTTGTACACACAGCTTCCTGCTACCAATACTCTAAGGAGATGAAGCCACAGAGAAAAGTTATTCAGAGGCCTGCCCCTAGGTTCAGGAGTTAGCAGGGACCATGAGGAACTTCATAATACAGGGAATATGGCGGCAGGTTCCCACCCAGACCCATGGAGGTAACACCAGAGTGTCTTCTGCACCTCGCCCTCTGCACCTCCCATCAGGAGACAGCATTCCCTCACTCACCATGTTGTGCTTCTCCACTTTGCCAAAGTTCTCAGCTCATCACCTCTCTGCAACAGCAACTGCACCCGAGAACAGGAATCCACTGGCGACAGCTCCTCTTCAAAGCAAGACTGAAGGCAGCTGCTCGGAAGAGACATGCACTGCTTCTGCCTAGCAGGTCATCTGGAGTGCTGATTAGCTAGTGAGTCCTGAGTGGCTAGAGCACTGCAAATAGGGGTACAGTGTGCTTAAAGGGACAGAATACTGGTTCCTGTCCAATCCATTCACCCCAACAAACAACTTCTCCAGATCTGAGAATACATGCATTTTAATAGCACTGGCCCCTGCCTACTAAAGCAATCAATGCCATCTTCTTGCACTCCTAGGAACTTTCCTTTTTTCTTCCAGCACACTCTGTGACTTGTAAGGTGCACTGTGCTAGGTGGGTGGAGTAAGTACCTGTCCCACAGATGTAAGGATGCCTAGAGTACTAACAAGTACTAAAGAGAGTTTTAAAGTTACAAAACGAAATATTTGTTCTGTGGCTTCATTCTGAGGTCAGATGAACTGAAGTTAATTTTTACATGGTTTACACAGGGATTTTATACAACAGGAAAGAAAAAAGCAGGAATGAGATCTCAATCAAGATGATTGGTCTTTCCCCCATCGGAAAGCTGGATGATGACTCCATTGTTTATGGGTTTTATTCCTTAAATTCGAAGCAAATTCCAGGCAAATGAATAATAATAAAACGAGTAGTGTTCAGGAAATTTGAATATGTAAAGAATAATGGAGCTAGAAAGAATGTCTTCATGAGCACTATTGTTAGCCAGCCCATCTCCCACCATGGTCAGGTGAATAAAATATACAGCTGCAGTATTTAAGATTCTCTACATGACCAGGACAGGAAGAATGATTCTCACCATGTAGGTAAAAAGCGAGCTTATTAGAATGTCTCACAGCCTGGCGGTGGTGGCGCAAGCCTTTAATCCCAGCACTCGGGAGGCAGAAGTTGTCTCAGAAACAATATTTCTATTGGGATTGAAATGCAGCTCTTCTAGAATCAATATGCCTTCCCACTGAGAAATCACATCACACACTTAGAAGATTAATAAAGAAAAGTCTCTTTAATGATGTTATGCATTGATCTCTGTTCAATGCTCAAGGGGAGCTAGGTTAGACAGATTTTGCATTCAATATATGCTGTTATCCATAAGTATCCCTTAGGATAATGGTCCAGATTATACTCTGAACAAATGAAATAGAAACAGGCAACTTACCAGTCTAAATATTTAGGCAAAAATATTCTCAGAATATTCTCTTAAGTATGCCAGTGACCTGTTCCAGTAGGTCATTCTTCATTGACAAGGTTCTAAGGTGAAGATCACAAGGGAGGAGAAAGACTGGACTGGACAAGCGAAAGATAAAAATGATAGGGTGGGGAGGTGTGGCATAAGATTCATGCCATGCCTAGTAAGCTTCTGAAGAAAAATAACATCTTAGCCAGGCAGTGGTGGTGCATGCCTTTAATCCCTGCACTCAGGGATTTTTTTAAGATAGGGTTTCTCAGTAGCTTAGGAGCCTGTCCTGGAACTCTTGTAGATCAGGTGGGCCTTGAACTCAAAGTAATCTGGGGTGCTGGAATTAAAGGCATGCACCACCACCACCTTTAAATTGGTGACAACTTCTTTGAAATAGTTTGGAGTCAAATATCTGGACAATCCTGGTGAACAATGTATACCTGGGAATTCTAGTTTCTTCCAGCCCTAGTTAGCATATACTTAAAGCCTGGGTGTTTTAGACGCAGTTCTCCCTTAGCTAAATTCTACTTTGTGAGACTTGATTAATTTTTAAGCATTCGTCAATCTATTGTATCACCAATTCGACTCTTCAACATTATGGTACAGTAGTGGAAAGCTACACAACACGTGAGATGCCTTTGATAACCTCCACAAATTTAAATCTCAACTCAGATTATATTTAAAGCTTAAATGCAAAGTTCTCGATATCGAGAAGTTACTGGTGAAACAAGGCTTCTCTGAGTTTGGCAACTTGTATCCATGAATGCTGAACCCTGTTGAAGTTGACTAGGAAGGAGTTTGGGAGTTTCCTTTTTCCCAATACTCTAAGGAGATGAAGCCACAGAGCAAAGTTATTCAGAGGCCTGTCCCTAGGCCCATGAGTTAGCAGGGACCACGAGGGACTCCACAATACAGGGAATATGATGGCAGGTTCCCACCCAGACCCATGGAGGTAACACCATAGTGTCTTCCGCACCTCGCCCTCTGCTCCTCCCCCATCAGGAGACAGCGTTTCCTCACTCACCATGTTGTGCTTCTCCATTTTGCCAAAGTTCTCAGCTCATCATCTCTCTGCAACAGCAACTGCACCCGAGAACAGGAATCCACTGGCGACAGCTCCTCTTCAAAGCCAAGACTGAAGGCGGCTGCTCGGAAGAGACTTGCACTGCTTCTGACTGGCAGTTCATCCTCAGTGCATGATTGGCTAGTGAGTCCTGAGTGCCAAGAGCACCTCTCAGAGGGATATAGTGTGCTTAAAGAGACAGAATACTGGTTCCTGTCCAATCCATTCACTCCGACACAGAACTTCTCCAGATCTGAGAACATATGCATTTAAATAGCCTTTTCCCCTTCTACAAAAGTGATCAATGTCATCTTCTTGCACTTCTAGGAACTTTCCCTTTTTCTTCCAGCAGACTAAGTGACTTGTAAGGTGCACTGTGCTAGGAAGTTGGAGTAATTTTCTGTCCCACAGAGGTAAGGATGCCTGGAATACTAAGAACTAAAGAGTTTTTTTGAATATTTATTTATTTATTATGTATACAATGTTCTGTCTGTGTATATGCCTGCAGGCCAGAAGATGGCACCAGACGTCATTACAGATGGTTGTGGGAATTGAACTCAGGACCTTTGGAAGAACAGGCAATGCTCTTAACGGCTGAGCAATCTCTCCAGCCCCTAATTAGAGTTTTAAAATTACAAAATGAAATATTTGTTCTGTGGCTTCATTCCAAGGTCAGATGAACTGAAGATAATTTTTACATGGTTTACACGGGAATTTTATACAACAGAAAAGAGAAAAGCAGGAACCAGATCTCAATCAAGATGACTGGTCTTTCTGCCATCAGAGAGCTGGATGATGACTCCATTGCAGGCAAATGAATAATAATAAAAAGAGTAGTGTTCATGGAAATTTGAATACGTAGTGAATAATGGAGCTAGAATGAATGTCTTCATGAGCACAATTGTTAGCAAGCACATCTCTTTCCATGGTCAGGTTAATAAAATATACAACTACAGTACTTAAGATTCTCTACATCAATAGGACAGGTAGAATAAATCTCACCATTATGTAAAAAGTGAGCTTTTTAGAATGTCTGACAAGCTGTTGTCCAGGTAACTTGATGTCAATTGAAGAATCCAATAGCTTGCTTCTCAGCCTTTTGTCTAAGATCACATAAAGAATCCAGTAGCTGTTCTGCCCACAAGGCTCTGTGACTCAGCTAGTTTTAAGTATTCACCAAAATTACGATGAAGTAGGCACTAAGGCTAGTAAAGGAATGTGCTTGGTAAGCAGAGCTAGAGCACAGAGGCAAAAAAGGATTTTCGCCAGGTGGTGGTGGTACACACCTTTAATCCCAGCACTAAGCAGGCTAGGCCAGCCTGGACTACAAGAGCTAGTTCCAGAACAGGAACCAAAAGCTCCGGAGAAACCCTGTCTTGAAAAAAAATTTAAAAAAAGGACTTTTCTTCTTCAAAATACTTTAAATGTGACTTCTGCTACCAGAATGGGAGATGCTGATTAAATTTGGGTCATAGTCTTTCTTTGATTCAGTTTTTTTTTTTTTTGGTGATTTCAAGACAGGATTTTTCTGTGATTTTGTAGAACTCATTCTGGAGGCCAGACTGATCTCAAACCAGAAAATCCCACTACTTCTGCTCATGAGTGATGATGTTTAAACTGTGCACAGACACGGGCTGGAGAGATGGCTCACTGGTTAAGTGTACACACACACCAAGAAGGTTAAGGTCGGTCCGATCATCACTTTTTTTCTTTTTTTATTGAAAAAAAAAAGAAATTTCTGCCTCCTCCCCGCTTCCCACTTCCCTCCCCAGTCTGAAGAGCAGTCAGGCTTCCCTGCCCCGTGGAAAGTCCAAAGTCCTCCCCCCTCAATCCTGGTATAGGAAGATGAACATCCAAACTAGCCAGGCTCATATAGCCAGAACATGAAGTAGGATCAAAACCCAGTGTGATTCTCCTTGGCATCTCAGCAGCCATCATTGTCCACCAAATTCAGAGAGTCTGGTTTTATCCATTGCTTTTTCAGTCACAGTCCAGCTGGCCTTGGTGAGCTCCCAATGGATCAGCCCCACAGTCTCCTTGGGTGGGTGCACCCCTTGTGGTCCTGACTTCTTTGCTCATATTCTCCCTCCTTCTGCTCCTCATTGGAACATTGGGAGCTCAGTCTGCTGCTCCAGTGTGGGTCTCTGTCTCTATCTCCATCCATCGCCAGATGAAGGTTATATGGTGATATGCAAGATATTCATCAGTATGGCTATAGGATTGGGTCATTTCAGGTTCCCTATCCTCAGCTGCCCCAGGAACTAACTGGGGACATCGCCTTGGGCACCTGGGAGCCCCTCTAGGTCCAAGTCTCTTGCCAACCCTAAGATGGCTCCCTTAATTAAGATATGTGCTTCCCTGCTCCCCTAACCAACCTTCCTTTATCCCAATCATTCCGTTTCCCCAGGTTCCCCCCAACCACCCCTTCTCACTTTTCTATCCCCTTCTCCCCTTACCCCCTCCCACTTCACCCCCAAGATCCCAATTTTTTGCCCGGCCATCTTGTCTACTTCCCATAACCAGGAGGATAGCTATATGTTTTTCTTTGGGTTCACCCTCTTATTTAGCTTGTTTAGGATATCAAATTATAGACTCACTGACCTTTATTTATCTCTAGAAACCAATTATGAGTGAGTACATCCCATGTTCATCTTTTTGGGTCTGGGTTACCTCACTCAGAATAGTGTTTTCTATTTCCATCCATTTGCTTGCAAAATTCAATATGTCATTGTTTTTTACCGCTGAGTAGTATTCTAATGTGTATATATTCCACACTTTCTTCATCTATTTTTCCATTGAAGGACATCTAGGTTTTTTCCAGGTTCTGGCTATTACAAATAATGCTGCTATGAACATAGGTGAACAAATGTCCTTGTCATATGATCGGGCATCTCTTGGGTATATTCCCAAGAGTGGCATTGCTGGGTCCATGGGTAGGTTGATCCCGAATTTCCTGAGAAAACGCCACACTGCTTTCCAAAGTGGTTGCACAAGTTTGCATTCCCATCAGCAATGGATGAATGTACCCCTTCCTCCACAGCCTCTCCAGCAAAGGATGTCATTGGTGTTTTTGATTTTAGCCATTCTGACAGGTGTAAGATGATATCTCAGTGTTGTTTTGATTTGCATTTCCCTGATCGCTAAGGAGGCTGAGCACGACCTTAAGTGTCTTTTGGCCATTTGAACTTCTTCTGTTGAGAATTCTCTCTTCAGATAAGTGCCCCATTTTTTAATTGGGTTAATTAGCATTTTAAAGTCTAGTTTCTTGAGTTCTTTATATAGTTTGTAGATCAGACCTTTGTCTGTTGCGGGGTTGGTGAAGATCTTCTCCCAGTCAGTGGGTTGCCTTTTTGTCTTAGTGACAGTGTCCTTTGCTTTACAGAAGCTTTTCAGTTTCAATAGGTCCAATTTATTCAATGTTGCCCTTAATGTCTGTGCTGCTGGGGTTATACCTAGGAAGTGATCACCTGTGACCTTCTGTTGTAGGGTACTTCCCACTTTCTCTTCTATCAGGTTCAGTGTGCTCAGATTGATATTGAGGTCTCTGATCCATTTGGACTTGAGTTGTGTGCATGGTGATAGATACGGGTCTATTTTCATTCTTCTACAGGTTGACATCTAGTTGTGCCAGCACCATTTGTTGAAGATGCTTTCTTTCTTCCATTGTATTCTTTTAGCTCCTTTAGCGAAAATGAGGTGTTCATATGTTTGTGGGTTAAAATTCGGGTCTTCTATATGATTCCATTGGTCGACTTCTCTGTTTTTATGCCAATACCACACTGTTTTCATTACTGTAGCTCTGTAATAGAGTTTGAAGTCAGGGATGGTAATGCCTCCAGAAGTTCCTTTATTGTATAAGATTGTTTCAGCTATCCTGGGTTTTTGTTTTTCCATATAAAGTTGATTATTGTCCTCTCAAGATCAGTGAAGAATTTTGATGGGATCTTGATGGGGATTGCATTGAATCTATAAATTGCCTTTGGTAGGATTGCCATTTTTACTATGTTGATCCTCCCAATCCAAGAGCAAGGGAGATCCTTCCATTTTCTGGTATCCTCTTCAATTTCTTTCTTCAAAGACTTAAAGTTCTTGTCAAATAGATCTTTCACTTCTTTGGTTAGAGTTACCCTGAGATATTTTATGCTGTTTGTGGCTATCGTGAAAGGTGATGCTTCTCTGATTTCCCTCTCTGCTTCCATATCCTTTGTGTATAGGACGGTGCCTGATTTTTTGGAGTTGATCTTATATCCGGCCACATTACTAAAGGTGTTTATCAGCTGTAGGAGTACTTTGGTGGAGTTTTTGGGGTCGCTTATGTACACAATCATATCATCTGCAAATAAAGAAAGTTTAACTTCTTCCTTTCCAATTTGAATCCCCTTGATCCCCTTATGTTTTCTTATTGCTATTGCTAAAATTTCAAGCACCATATTGAAGAGGTATGGAGAGAGTGGACAGCCTTGTCATGTTCCTGATTTTAGTGGGATGGCTTTGAGTTTCTCTCCATTTAGTTTGATGTTAGCTGTCTGTTTGCTGAAAATAGCTTTTATTATATTTAAGTATGACCCTTGTATCCCTAATCTCTCCAAGACTTTTATCATAAAGGGATGTTGAATTTTGTCAAAAGCATTTTCAGCATCTAATGAAATGATCATATGGTTTTTTCTTTCAGTTTATTTTTTTAAAGATTTATTTATTTATTATGTATACAACATTCTGCCTCAATATATGCCCGCATGCCATAGGAGGGCGCCAGATCTCAGTACAGATGGTTGTGAGCCACCATGAGGTTGCTGAGAATTGAACTCAGGACCTCTGGAAGAGCAGCCAGTGCTCTTAACTTCTGAGCCATCTCTCCAGCACCCCGTTTATTTATATGATGGATTACATTGATAGATTTTCATATGTTGAACCAGCCCTGCATCTCTGGGATGAAGCCTACTTGATCATAATGGATAATTTTTCTAATGTGTTCTTGTATACGGTTTGCCAGTATTTTGTTGAGGATTTTTGCGTCGATGTTCATGAGTGAGATTGGCCTGTAATTCTCTTTCTTGGTTGAGTATTTGTGTGGTTTTGGTATCAGAGTGACTGTAGCTTCATAAAAGAAATTTGGCAATGACTCTTCTCTTTCTATATTGTGAAATACATTAAGGAGTATAGGTATTAGGTTTTCTTGGAAGTTCTGGTAGAATTCCCCATTGAAACCATCTGGTCCTGGGCTTTTTCTGGTAGGGAGGATTTTGATAATAGCTTCTAATTCTTCATGACTGACAGGTCTATTTAGATTGTTCTCCTGGTCCTGATTTAACTTTGATATATGGTATTTATCTAAAAAAGTGTCCATTTCTTTTACATTTTCCAGTTTTGTGGCATACAGGCTTTTGTAGTGAGATCTAATGATTCTCTGAATTTCCTCTATGTCTGTGGTTATGTCCCCCTTTTCATTTCTGATCTTATTAATTTGCATATTCTCTCTCTGACATTTGATTAGTTTGGATAGGAGTTTATCAATCTTGTTGATGTTCTCCAGGAACCAGGTTTTTGTTTCATTGATTCTTTGGATTGTTTTCTGTGTTTCTACTTGTTGATTTCCACCCTCAGTTTGACTATTTCCAGTCTTCTACTCCTCCTAGGTGAGTCTGCTTCTTTTTTTTCTAGAGCTTTCAGGTAGGCTGTTAAGTCTCCAATGTGTGCTTTCTCTGTTTTCTTTAAGTGGGCACTTAGTGCTATGAACTTTCCTCTTAGCACTGCTTTCATAGTGTCCCATAAGTTTGAGTAGGTTGTTTTTTATTTTCATTGAATTCAAGGAAGACTTTAATTTCTTTCTTTATTTCTTCTTTGATCCAGGTGTGGGTCAATAGTTAACTGTTCAGTTTCCATGAGTTTGTAGGCTTTCTGGGGGTAGCATTGTTGTTGACTTCTAACGTTAATCCATGGTGATCTGATAAGACACAGTAGGTTACGAATATTTTTTTGTAACTGTGTAAATTTGCTTTGTTACCAAGTATGTGGTCAATTTTCGAGAAGGTTCCATGAGCTGCAGAGAAGAAGGTATATTCTTTTCTATTTGGGTGGAATATTCTATAGATGTCTGTTAAGTCCATTTTATTCATTACCTCCATTAATTCTCTTATTTCTCTGTTAGGTTTCTGTCTGGTTGACCTGTCCATTGGTGAAAGAGGAGTGTTGAAATCTCCTACTATTAGTGTGAGCGGTTTGATGGCAGCCTTGAATTTTAGTAATGCTTCTTTTACATACATGTGTGCTTTTATATTAGGGGCATAGATATTCAGGATTGAGATGTCATCCTGATGAATTGTTCCTGTTATCAGTATAAAATATCCCTCTCCATCTCTTCTGATTGATTTAAGTTTGAAGTCAACTTTGTTAGAAATTAGTATGGCCACACCTGCTTGTTTCTTAGGTCCATTTGCTTGATAAACCTTTTCCCATCCCTTTACTCTAAGTAGGTGCCTGTCTTTGTGGTTGAGGTGTGTTTCTTGTAAACAGCAGAGTATTGGATCTGGTTTGCGTATCCAATCTCTTAGCCTGTTCCTTTTTATAGGTGAGTTGAGTCTATTGACATTAAGTGATATTAATGACCAGTGGTTATTATCTCTGATCATCTCAAATTATACAGATTAATGTAGGATTTTCCCATTTTAAAATATTAAAGTAAAATCTCTCAGGTATAATCAATTCTTTGTGTATAAGATGATCCCAGGGTAGTCAGTTTTGACTACCAAAAATAGCCATTTTAACAGTCAAGACAGAAGAAATGAGAAAAAAATTCTTGCCTGCAGGAGGTACAAAGAGCATGGGAGTTGTTTTCAAAACAGTGTTTCCCCCACCAAACGAAGCATGGGGATTTTATGTAGGGAGTCTGAACATGCTCATGCAATGTTCTCCCTTTCCTGAAGCATGCTCAGTTACCAAATCCACTTCTAAACATAATCACAATGTAAAAGCAGAGACATTTAGGGACATTATCCAACATAACCAAAAGGCAGAGAGTGAACATCCAAATTGACAACATCATAAATGAAAAGGTGGGCATAGCAACAGACACTTATGAAATCTAGAGAATCATTTCATCATACCTCAAATCCAGTATTCCACAAAATTGGAAAATGTAAAGTAAATGAAAAATTTTCTGAATAGGTAACACATACAAAAAATAAATCAAGACCTGGTGAACAATTCATATAGACCTATAACCTCCAAGTAAATAGAAGCAAACATCAAAAATCTCCCTTCACCTAAAAAAAAAGCCAAGGACTGGATGGTTTCAGTGAAGAATTCTACCAGAACTTCAAAGAAGAGGTAACAACTATACTCCTCAAATGGTTACATAAAATAAAAACAGAAGGAGCATTTCTACCCAACCTTTTCCATTTTATGATGTTACAATTACACTGATACTAATTCCAAACAAAGAATCTAAAAGGAAAATTACATGCAAATCACGCTCTTGATCATTAATGCAAAAATACTCAGTAAAATACTGACAAACCAAATCGAAGAACACACCAAAAAACTTATTGACCATGATGAAGCTAGCTTCATCCCAGGGATGCAGAATGGTTTAACATATGAAGCATATGGTCTGTCAATGTAATCTACCATATAAATAAATTGAAAGAAAAAATATAATCATCTCATTAGATGCTGAAAAAGCATTTGACAAAATCCAACACCCCTTCATGATAAAGGTTTTGGAGAGATCAGGGATACAAGGAAGATGTCTTAACATAATAAAAGATATATACGGAAAGCATAGAGCAAATATCAAATTAAATGGGGAGAAACTCAAAATGATCCCACTAAAATTAGGAAAAATTCAAGGCTGTCCTCTCTCACCATACCTAGGAAACATAGTTCTTGAAATTCTAGCTAGTGAAAAGAAGAAAAGAAAAGAAGATCATGGGGATCTAAACTGGAAAGAAAGAAGTTAAGCTTTTGCTATTCACAGATGATATGATAGTATACATAAGTGACCCCACAAACTCTATCAGGGAGCTCCTACAGCCCATAAATATCTTCAGTAATTTGTCAGGATACAAGATCAGCTCAAAAAAAATCAATAGACCTTCTATATACAAATAAAAAGAAGCTAAGAAAGAAATCAGAGTAGCATCACCATTTACAATAGCCAAAAATAATTTAAAATATCTTCAGCTAACAGAAAACAAAGAAGTGAAAGACCTGGTATTACAAAGCTTTAAGTCTTTAAAGAAAGAAACAAGAAAACACAAGAAAATGGAAAGATGCTCTTGGATAGGTAGAATCAACACAATAAAAATGGCAAACCTACCAAAAGAAATTAATATATTTAATGCAATTTCCATCAACATCCCAAAACTTGTCTTCCCAGGCCTTGAAAGCACACTATTCAAATTCATAACAGAAAACAAAACAGACAGAATAGCAAGTCTCATGGACTGAACAACTCCTGAATTCTTCACTTGATCTTAGACAAAACGTTGAGAAGCGATATCCTAGATTTTTCAAATTACCATTGGTAGGCAGCTATTTTTATGTTACGTGGATCACAGCTTGTGAGACATACTAATAAGCCCATTTCTTACAGTTATGGTGAGATTCATTTTACTGTTCTGCTCATGTAGAGAATCTTGAATACTGCAGTTGTGTATTTTATTTACCTGACCATGGAAAGATGTTCTGGCTAACAATAGTGCTCATGAAGACATTCTTCCTAGCTCCATTATTATCTATGTATTCAAATTTTCATGAACACTACACTTTTTTATTATTATTCATTTCCCTGGAATTTGCTTTGAAATTCAGAAATCGAACCCATAAAGCAAGCCAGGCGGTGGTGGCGCACACCTGTAATTCCAGCACTCGGGAGGCAGAGGCAGGCAAATCTCTGTGAGTTCGAGGACAGCCTGGTCTACAAAGGGAGTTCCAGGACAGGCTCCAAAGCTACACAGAGAAACCCTGTCTCGAAAAACCAAAAGAAAAAAGAAAAAAAAGAACCCATAAAGTAATGGAGCCATCATCCCGCCATCAGTTGGGGAAAGACTAATCATCTTGTTTGAGATCTGGTTCCTGCTTTTCTCTTTCCTGTTGTGTGAAATCCCTGTGAAAACCAAGTAAAAACTACCTTAAGTTCATGTGACCTCAGCATGAAGCCACAGAACAATCATCTTCTGTGACCTTAAAGTTATCTGTAGCTGTTAATATTCTGTGCACCCGTCCCCCTGCAGGACAAGAAATCACTACATCCACCTAGCACAGCACAGTGCACAGTACATGCTAACTAGCCACATTATTTCGTGGAGGAAAAAGGAAAAGTTCCTAAGGAGTGCAAGATTGTGAAAGTGTCTCCTTTTGGAGCAAGGGGCAAGTGCTATTGCAATGCAAATCTTTGCCAATCTAGAAAAGATCTTTGACTAATATGGAAGGAATGGCCAGGAACCACTGTACTGTGTCTTTAAGTGCACTATAGCCCTGTGGACAGTGTTCTTGCCACTCAGACCGCACCAGCCAATCAGACCCTCCAGGTGACCTGTCAGTCAGAAACAGTGCAGGGCTCTTCCGGCACCACCTGCAGACTTGGCTTAGTGGAGGAGCTTGTGCCAGTTGTTTCCTGTGCTGTGGTGAAGTTGCTGCTGCAGGGAGATGATGAACTGAGAGCTGTGGCGATTAAGGAAGCACAACATGGTGAGCGAGGGAATGCTGTCTCCAGATGGGGAGGAGCAGAGGGTGGGGTGCTGCAGACAGCATGGTGCATCCTTGTGGGATCTGTGTGGGAACCTGACGCCATATTCACTGCCTTGTGAAGTCCCATGTGTTCCTGTTAATTCCTAGACCTAGTGCTGTGGGCTGAATCTGCTTAGAGAATTGGAAGCAGGGTACCATGTGTACAAACATCTTTCTTCTCAACTTCAATATGCCATACTCTAGAGGCCTAGTTTCTCCAGTATCCTCTCAAAATTGAGCACTTTCCATTTAACCTTACATACAATCACCACTTATATTTAACTATGTGGACAGTCTCAAGGCATCTCACCTGTTGGGTAGCGCTGCTCTTCTAAGCTGCCACATAGAAGAGTTGAATTGCTGATATAAAGGATTTCCCAATGCCTTGGAAATAGTTCAGTATCACAAAGTAGAATTAGCTGAGGGAGGACTGCCTCTAAATCACCCAGAAGATAAATGTATTTTATTTTATTTTGTGTTTTTTTCTTGTACAAAAACTGTTAACACCACTTTGCAAAAAGCATACAAAAATACAATATTAAAAAAACTCGTGAAGCACATAACCCAGCAGCAGCTTATAGAATACCAGCTGTTCAGGTGAGTCTTCAGTATCCTGCTTCCCACTTACCCTTCCAGCAGAGTCCAGGAGCCCCTTGGTGCCTGAAAGTCCTGCCCCAGCAGGCAGAATGGCTACTTCCAAAGCTTTCTCTGAGGCCAGGAAGCAATGCCAAGCCATTGTGATGGGCAGATCTGGAAGTGGCAGCTGGTATTTGAGAGGCACGGGTAGTATTTTCCATCTGTCTGCCCCCCCCCCCACACTGTTCCCCTACTTCCAAACGCAGGTCCAGCAGGAAGGAATTGGCCTTTCTGGGCAGAGTTCCGAAAAGGTTGACTCTTTGTTCAGGCAAAGTTTAGGATCTCCCGAGGATGCCCACATGACCACCGCTAGCTTGGGTCACTTTCCCTATTGAGGGCTGTACCTAGATTCCACCTGGTGCTGCAGAACACAGCTGGAGCAAAACCTGTTGGGGTTGGCTGAGCTCTGCTCCTAGGGCACGTTGACAACACATGTACCTTCTGGGGCACCCGATGAATCCCAGCAGCTCCCCCCAGAGTATCTATCAGGCCCAGATTCTGGGAGGAGGTGACCCAGAGAACCAGGATGGTGGCTTCAGAGTCAGCAAACTCCTTGAAGTTGCTTTAGAAGGACAGGGTTACACTGTTCCTGCAGAATTTCGACAAAAATCAAGAACTGACTTGAGAGGCAGGAGGGAAAGAGGAAGTGATCTGGCACTTCCTCCTGGGCTCTTTGTGTCTGCCTTGAGAGAAGGTTCCAAGCTGGGCTTCAAATGGCCCTGCAGAAAACACCTGGGCAAGGAAGATGTTCATGAGCCAGGATGCCAAGGCTTTCCCATGAGTCATTTTCCCACATCCTGCAGAAATATTTCTGATCTGTGTGAAAGGGTGCTGTGGTGCCAATTGCATAACAGAGGCAGAAACAAACAAACAAACAAAATACCTTGTAAGGATTGGCAGCTTTCTCTCTGCGAAGGCTCAGAGAGCTCTGAGACAAAGACTCTATAGGCTGAGCCCTTTAAATGTTTTCAAAGTCAAGTCATAGTGTTGAGAGTTGAGGGAAGGGTGTGGCCTAATGTCCTAATGTATCTTAAAGGTTTCCACTCCTCGCTACTGTAAAGTGTCTGACAGTGAGGTAATAGTCCATGCTGATCAAGACTGCAAGCTTGTCTTCACCCAGGACAGCTTGCTTTTGTCCTGGAAAACAGGGCCTCAGGGACAGTATCCAGGCCCAGCTGTCCTTGTGTCATCCCCAGAGAACCGAATGGGAGTAGCCTAAAACTCTAACACTGGGTGAGATTTCACACAGGCTGCAGCCCCTGGCATCGTCCACCACCTGTTGCATAGCATCCATCTGCCTTTCCTCCAAGCCAGTGAGCTAGGCAGACCCCTAGTCTCCTCAGTCAGCTGCCCGCTGAGAAGCCAAAGGCGCCAGAGAAGTCAGCACTCCCATGAGTCAGGCAAGAGGGCGAGTTGGGTTTCCAGATTTCCAAGAATGCAAGCCCTTATTGTGTGTGCACTGGCTGCTGCAATGCATTCTGGGATCGACTGTCCTGCTTGCCCCGCTGTAACCAAAATGTGCAAATTACTAAAAGGGAGAGAGAAGATAGAAAATAAACGTGTGCGTGCGTGCATGCATGTGTGTGTGTGTGTTGCAGAGAAGTCAGGCTTTTTGGTAGGTTAGTAGCCACTGAGGTAGGTGATTCTTTTCCGCAGCTGCTGCTGATGACACCGGAGCTGCCTTTTCTCTGTAGCCATCTTCTTTTCAGCCCCCACCAGAGCTTGCAAGTACTCTAAGGCCTTGCTTAGGATCACGACTTTGGGGGCCTTAGAACAGCTGGCCAGGGTGGGCGCCTGGTCCCTCAGGACCTGGAACCGTGAACAGAGGTCATTCCTCCTTTTTTGTTCTAAGAAGTTATGGTTCTTCCTCTTGGTCACGTCCTCAGTGTCAGAACTGACAGGTTTTAGGTGGCAGGACTGGGGATTCTCGCTTTCTACAGGTGGGGGGGGTCACAATCTTTCCCTCCTCCTCTTTCTCCTTGGGAGCTTCTACCTCTGGAGCCTCTGGTTCCTGGGGACCCCTCTCTGGAGCCCCCTCCTGAGAACAACTTTCTGGAGGAAAGTTATGCTGTTGCTGGTAGATAGAGATGTGGAAATGTTTCATGCAGGGGTCCAGGGTCTCTGCTTGCACTGTGATGGTGACTGGCTTTTGGATGTCCAGAGATCGCCTATTCTCCACCATTACCACGTCGATTTCTTCGCCATTGGAGTCGCTGGGGCTCTCGAACCCGGAGCTAGCCTGAGTCTTGGGTTCGCCCAGCTGACACGGGGTGGCAGGCTCCGGGTTACTACTGGCTTCCAGGCTGGGAGTGCAGTCCGGGGTGGTGGGCGCTTTGGACGGGTTCCCCAGGGGCGTAGTGAGTCAGTCACTCACTACTCTCTCCAGCCTTTCTGCTGCCACAAGCAGTCACGGGGGGGATGTGGAAGCATAATTCCTGCCCCAAGCTTTCGAATGGCCCTGAGATTCCACCTTGTCCCCGGCACCCCCTCCGGGCCAAGGCTCCCCAGGACTAATCCCAGAGGCTGGTTCCCCCACGCCAGGACCCGAGCCTCAGGGCGGCGACGTGGGGGGCCACGGCACCAGCTCCAATTTCTTCCAGATGTCCTCGCTGGGTGCTGTGGAGCGGTAGAAATCCTCTCCGCAGTCATAGTCGTAGAAATAGTGCTGGTACAAGTTGAAGTCCATGTCCGCTCCCGCCGCCCACCACCTGGAGCAGAGCAGCTGCACACACACACACACACACACACACACACACACACACACACACACAGCACGCCACCGAGCACGTGCCCCCGCCGCCCCCCCACTCATGAGCGCACCCGCTGCGTGCGCTCCCGCCACCTTGCTCGCACATGGTAGCCAGGACGCTCCCGGGATCGACGCGGGAGCGCCATCTGCCGATAAATGTATTTTAATCAGGGCTGTTAGAATTTAGGATGCTAGGGCACACTTTGTTCAAATGGATTGTCCAGATATTTAGCTCCAAACTACTACAGAGAAACCACCACTGATTTAAAACCAGACATCAGGCACATCCTCATATAAGAAAAAACACTCTAGCAAGCTTTTCAAGGAGGCATTACAGGTTCCTAAACAACCTCAAGGCCTGATGTGGCTCAAAGTTCCAGTTTTCTTCTTTAGAAAAGCACAGTTCTTCCAGATGGGCAATAGGACACCAGGAGACATATATTTGAAATGCAAAACATTGTTGGGCAGAGGAGCTACCTTATCAATCAAGGGTTTTATTTATCCTCTCAGGCAAGGATCAGGGCCATTCCTAGGAGATCTAGTAACAGCCTGGGGCTAATCCTTATGAGTTTCCTGAAGACCTGTTGTGGTGATAATAAAAGGGAGCTCATTCTCTAAAACCAGGAATATGCTTTGGAGAGCTGGTAATGGTTTGGTGCCAAGGCCTTTGTGGAGGGGTTCCTGTAGGTCCTAAGAACCGAACACTTTCACCATATGGAGCTATGGTTATCAGTCCCCAGGCCACAGTGCTCTTAGTAAAGTTCTTCAGATAACCTGTGTTCCAATTGAGTAGAATTGTCTGACCTCCTCCCAAATTCATATGATATTGTTTCCTGACTTCTTATAATTCTCCCATTTCCTTCCATTTCCCCTCTGGGAGTATCCAAGATGCTATTCTTCTTTTACTCCTTTTACTAAAATTTTTTGAAACAGTTTCTCTGTAGGACTTGTCCTACATTACACCTTTAAAATCTTAAATTAAATGATTCTACACCAGTTTCAAAGTTATAAATTTGAGTATGAAACTGAATATCCATTGCAGTTGGAGGAAAAGGTTTTGCACGTGGAGAGTGGTTTCTACCTCAGTCCAGAATAGAAGCAACAGATAGGATGGACTTCACCTTAATTTGCCAGTTTTTCCTTTTCATTTATCTAGTTTTTTATCTCAAGAATCCTTCAGTTTGCATTTTTTTTACTTGCTTCTATTTCAATTTTCAGTTCTTGAACTGATTTATTCATTTCTGTCAACTGTTTGCTTGTTTGGCTTTCTTTAAGGGGTTTATTATTATTTTCCAAAATTTCATTTAGCTTTCTGTTGCTTATTTTAAAGAATTCATTCACTTCCTTCATAAGGACATGTAACATCTTCATAGTTGATCTAACTTAATTGTACTTTGACTGTGTTTGAATATTCAGGGTGTGCTGTAGTAGGAGAGTTTGAATATGGTAGTGACATATTGTTCTGTCTGTTGTTGATCATGTTGTGCTGTTGTCAGGTATCTGGGTTTGAGGTGACCTATAATAGAAGTGAAAGACCCCTGAAGAGGACTTTCCCTTGGGAGGAGACTCCCCCGAAGCCAAGGAACAGGCCGAGACCACACGGATGCAAATAGCATGAGGTTTATTGGGTGAACACAGGTACCTGTGGGCGACAAAGTCTCTCGGAGGACTTGCGCACCCCCAGACTGGGGGGAGGTCTCTTTATAGGGAAGAGAGTGGCAGAAAGCATAGTTACAGAAGCAGATGCGTGGTTATTAGAATGGGGCACGGGGCATAAGTGATTTTTCCTTTCTCAGCATAGACTTATGGTAACAGGCATCCTGTTTCTCTTTGGTTCTTCCCTTCCCAGGATAGATTTATGGTAACAAACATCTGTTGTATAGATATCCTATGTCACAAATATCCTGCTTTGTAGCCAGGGACTCTGACCTCATTCTGCACTTACATTTGTTTGTCAAGAGCCTTGGGAAATGACGTTACAGCAGTTATACTGGGATCTTTTATAGGGGAATTGTTTCTTTTGTAAACTGCTAATATTCTAAGTTTGGCATATGTGCTAACTATAGGCATCCTGTTTTCCTATGAAAACGGGATGTTCTCATGAGAGCTGGCTAGCTGCAGGTCCTGAGAGGGTCCTGAGGGTCTCAAGCAAACAGGATGTTCTCATGAGAGCTGGCTAGCTGCAGGTCCTGAGAGGGTCCTGAGGGTCTCAAGCAAACAGGATGTTCTCATGAGAGCCGGCTAGCTGCAGGTCCTGAGGGGGGGGGAGTTGTAGGGTCCTTCAGAAGTAGATTTTTTCCCCATTTTGGGGTCTGGAAGACTTTCAGTAGGAATGACTTTAGTACTGCATAAGCATTCGGAGACATTGAATTGTAGGTGCATGAACTTCTTCCTGCTTGTTATGCTTACTTTACATTTTTAAAATTAATATAACTATTTTATGTATTGGCATGACTATGCACTACATGGGTACCTGGTCCTCAACATGATCAAAGGATCTCAGAATTTTTGAACTTGGAATAATGGATAGTTATGATTCCCAAATAAGTACTGGCAATTCTGTCACATCTATTCAAGACCATCAAAAGCTAGGAACTATTCAGTCATCTCTCTCCCAGACTGGGTTTATTATTTATGTCCAAGATATATATTGCTAATGTTTTCATCTGTCCATTTGTAACTGTTTTAAACATAAAGCTCTGTTTGTAAAAAGTTATTGGTATTACAGTTTAAGTAGGGCTCTTCGGATGTTTGGCAGATAAATAGAGAAGTGGAGTGAATGCATACTTCTTTGTAGGAACTTCAGTAAAAACCTCTGAGTTCTTCTATTCTTCTTGCTTGATGCACTAATTTTTGCAATGTAGACAGTGCCTTTGTATTTGTTTGTTGCTTTTTATTGTTTATTTGATTTTTGAGACTGGGTTTCTCTGTAGCTTTAGAGCCTGTACTGGAACTAGATCTCATAGAACAGGCTGGCCTCAAACTCAGAGTGACCCATCTGCCTCTGTCTTCTGATTGCTGGGATTAAAGGCATGCACCACCACTTCCTGGATGATAAGGTCTTACTGTGTACTTCCACCTGTCCTGGGCCTCATTGCATAGACATGTCTGGCATTTAACTCAGAGAAAAATATACCTGTCTCTGTTTTTGAAGATCTGATCTTAAAGGCATGAGTCAATACACCCAGTTTGTCCAACTTATTTTTCTATTTGCAGTTAGTTAATCTTCATAAAAATTTCTCATTTGTACTATGAACTATTGTTCTGTTTCCTTGTTTATCTCTACTAATAGATATTTCTCTTGTAATATGATATCTCATTCAAAGAGTACAGAAATGACAGAGAAGACTCACCAATTCAATTTCCTTCTAAAATGACTGTCTATGTCTCATAATATGATTAGGGAACACCAGAATTATATGACTATACTATCAAAGAATAGTATATATTTACAATGGTGTCACTATCATGTCACTATCATATATGGCATATTTTAGAAGGCAGTGACCTATGATGATGTGCATATCAACTTCACTGAGGAAGAGTGGAATTTGCTGGATCCTTCCCAGAAGAATCTTTACAAAGATGTGATGCTGGAGACCTACAGGAACCTCACTACTATAGGTAAAAATGAATTTCCTTCATGTTTCAAAATAAAGGGACAACTTTTCCTTGGTTAATGATATTCTTCAATTACTTGATTTAGAAAGGAGAAGAAGAGGGGGCTGGAGAGATGGCTCAGTGGTTAAGAGCATTGCCTGTTCTTCCAAAGGTCCTGAGATCAATTCCCAGCAACCACATGGTGGCTCACAACCATCTGGAATGAGGTCTAGTGCCCTCTTCTGGCCTGCAGACATACAGACAGAATATTGTATACATAATAAATAAATATATATTTAAAAAACAACAAAAAAAAGAAAGGAGAAGAAGAATGAGGTGAATAAAGCAGGCATTGTTCTAAGGTTTACTTAAAATAGCTACTTAAATGTTGCACAGAATTCAATATTATAACATACATTTTCTGGTACTATATTTTAGGATACATTCTGGAAGAACATAATAGTAAAGAACATTGTCAACATTCTAGAAGACATGAAAGGTAATTTTCTTGTGCATGCAGAAAATTATGATCCTCTGATGAGGATCATAATGTGTCCTAGAAGATTAAATGCAACAGTGTGAATAAGCAGAGCTTTAAGCGCGTTTATGATTATTAACTTCTCAAATATCCTTGTAAAATTTCATGTAGGTGAATTGCATTTTCAAGGCATTCTTTTAATTAAAAAAACAAGTGAGGGGGCTGGAGTGATGGCTCAGAGGTTGAGAGCATTGCCTGTTCTTCCAAAGGTCCTGAGTTCAATTCCCAGCAACCACATGGTGGCTCACATCCATCTATAATGAGGTCTGGTGCCATCTTCTGGCCTTCAGGCATACACACAGACAGAATATTGTATACATAATAAATAAATAAAATAAATAATAAAAAAAGACAAGTGAGAAATGGCTAAACAGAAATCACTATTTGAATCATAGCACCATGAAAGATATGCTGTAGATCTGCCAATCAATTTATTTCTTGCTACTCATAATACAAAATGTGTACACATTGAAGTGATGATAAGTATATCTGTAAGACTTTGTACTAAACTGAGAACACATTGTAAATCTTGTATTACTCATATACTTCTTATTACTATATTAAGATAGGTGACAGAAGCAGTTAGAGTTAAGTGGCAGTTATTGTGAAGAAACTTTAATACCTCTACCACACATGTACAAGTAATAGAAAGTCACACCGTGATAATTCAGTGTGGAAATTTTTTGTTTGTGATTCTTCCTTTACTGTGTATACCACATAATACTCTCGATACAAGCCTATGAGCATAAGAATATGGGAAAATACAGCATACCTCTCTCTAAAAGCAATTAGAAGATGAGCATTAGTCCCCATGTTGAGTACCCTTGCTGAAATTGATTCGACTATATAAATAATTGATTTTCACATATCAGTGTTAATACATAAACAAACTGAGAGTGCAGAGAAGCCACATGAGTTCTAGAATTGTGCAAATACTTCTGATTGTCCTAGTTCAGTTAGCAAATGTAGTATGATTCATAGTATAGGACAGTTTATGATTGTAATAAAGTTGTTCTGAGGTTATCCAGTTCTCTTCAAATATAAGAAATATGTCAAATAGAAAAATGTTTCTATAAAGGTGAAAAGGTAAACCACATAATAAAGGAATTTACCTTGACAGGTGTCTTCAAAAATGAAAAACAACCCTTAATTAAAGAAGAAAGCATGAGTTAAAACACAGTTATAAAACCTTAATATCTGATTCCTATTTACAATTGGACTAAATTACAAAAGTAATACATAGAGATATGTAGGTTCAATTCATTATTGAATGTGGTAAGGCTTTTATATGTTCCAATTATGCTTGCAGGATTGAAAGAAATAATTCTGGAAAGAAACTTTCAGTGCATCTTCAATGTGTTAAAGCCTTGGCATATGACAGTCATTTTCAGAGGAATAAAAAAACACATGATAGTAAGAAACCCTTTGAATCTAATCAGTGTCATAAAGCCTTTGCTCATCACAATTCTCTTCAAATGCACAAAAGGTCACATACTGAAAAGAAACACTGTGAATGTAATCAGTGTTTTAAAGCCTTTGTACAGCCCTGTAATATTCGACTGCATAAAATAATACATACTGGAGAGAAACCCTATGCATGTAATCAGTGTGGCAAGGCCTTTGGAGGGCCCCATACCCTTCAATTGCATAAAAGAACAAATACTGGAGAGAAACTGTATGAATGTAATCAGTGTGGAAAGGCCTTTGGAGGGCCCCATATCCTTCAATTACATAAAAGAACAAATACTGGAGAGAAACCCTATGAATGTAATCAGTGTGGTTTGGCCTTTGCTCAATGTGGTGCTCTTCAAATGCATAGAAGAACACATACTGGAGAGAAACCCTATGAATGTAATCATTGTGGTAAGGCCTTTGCATGTCACAGTAATCTTCAAAGGCATAAAAGAACACATACTGGAGAGAAACCCTATGAATGTAATCATTGTGGTAAGGCCTTTGCTGAAAACAGTACTCTTCAAAAGCATAGAAGAACACATACTGGAGAGAAACCCTATGAATGTAATCAGTGTGGTAAGGCCTTTGCTGAAAACAGTACTCTTCAAAAGCATAGAAGAACACATACTGGAGAGAAACCTTATGAATGTAATCAGTGTGGTAAGGCCTTTGCACGTCATTGTCATCTTCAATTGCATAAAAGAACACATACTGGAGAGAAACCCTATGAATGTAATCAGTGTGGTAAGGCCTTTGCTAAGTCATGTCATCTTCAATTGCATAAAAGAACACATACTGGAGAGAAACCCTATGAATGTAATCAGTGTGGTAAGGCCTTTGCTGAACACAGTCATCTTCAAAAGCATGAAAGAACACATACTGGAGAGAAACCCTATGAATGTAATCAGTGTGGTAAGGCCTTTGCACGTCATTGTCATCTTCAATTGCATAAAAGAGCACATACTGGAGAGAAACCCTATGAATGTAATCAGTGTGGTAAGGCCTTTGCTCAATGTGGTGCTCTTCAAATGCATAGAAGAACACATACTGGAGAGAAACCCTATGAATGTAATCATTGTGGTAAGGCCTTTGCATGTCACCATAGTCTTCAAAGGCATAAAAGAACACATACTGGAGAGAAACCTTATGAATGTAATCAGTGTGGTAAGGCCTTTGTATGTCACCGTGGTCTTCAAAGGCATAAAAGAACACATACTGGAGAGAAACCCTATGAATGTAATCAGTGTGGTAAGGCCTTTGTTCAAGTCACAGTGGTCTTCAAAGGCATAAAAGAACACACAAATGTGAAACAGTATGAGTGAAATGAGTTTGGAAAAGTCTTTTCATGTCTTATTCATCTTCAAATGCAAAAGAGAACACAGATTGGAGAGAAACTTGTGAATGGAATTTGTTTGGCAAATCCTTTGTCAAAATAATCTCCAAATACCTGAAACAAACCATCCTGGAGAGAAACTACACTTATGGAGTGTAGTCTTCAAAAGCATGAGACTAATCATACTGTAGTGAAAAAATAAACTTAGTGTGGTATATGTTTTGCAGTTTTTACAGGAGTAAAACTCTCTGCGTGTAATCAATCTGATAGTTTTTAGGTACCTGAAGCCATCACACTTATATTCTATTAACCAACAGTGTTTATTCTGTAAAAAAGTGATAGTGTCAACAATCTGTTTAAGCATTATGATACCAGCTTTTATTTTATTTGCACCATGGAATTGAGGGACAAAACCTAATCTGTGATTTTTATGAAGTCTTATGGGAAGGAGATAGAGCCATGATAAGAATCACAACCTGGTACTGAAATGAGATACAAAGGAAAACACTTTGTCCCTAACTCCAGAACTAGTGAAAAGTACAACATCACCCTGAAAACACAGTCAATAATCAAAAGCAGACAGTGAAAGAATTCTGCTTTTGCTCTCAAACCAAAGACAAAGAAATACAATCTACCCTTGTCTCTCTGAGCTCAAAACCAACCAATCCCAGAGCACAAAATCCAGCCCATCTCTGAGCTTGTTCAACCCAGGCATTTAAATCTGATGAATTCCCACCTTCTAAATCTCCTTAGAAGTGCTCTGGCTCCAAGAAGCCTTATATGAGTCATCTGCTCCTTTGGTTGGTAGCTGCCCCTTTCCAGCCTTGCAGAGGAAATCACACTCTGGATTCTTCCCTCCCAAATAAATCTCTTGGAGTTGAATTGAGATACAGTTGACACCATTGTTTGGACACTCACTTAACCCAGAAGAGCACAGAAGCAATGGACACCTCTTATGGGAGACTTACATAGGAGAGTGGAGCAGATCAGCAACAGACATTTCTGCTGGGAAGCTTTCATAGAAGAACAGAGCAGAGCCCAGCTGTAATGACTGTCTCTCAGAGAGGAACAGAATTGCTACATCTAGTGGGGCAAACTTCTTTTCACAGCTGTTGGCATTGCCTAAATTTTGGTAGTCAGCGTATCCTTCCTTCCAGAATTTTAAGACTTGCAAGATGAATTTGAACAATAATGTAACCGTTTTAGATTTTATACTTCTCTTCAACTGCATGGACTATGTAATTCAGGTGCAAATATTTATGGATATGTACTGCTTGCTTTTTGCTTGTGATATGATGTCTATTTCATAATATAAAACATCTTATTCAGGCCATGGTTCTATTGGATAACAGGATTACCATGAAAGAACCATGACAAAAAGTGTCAGACATGGCACTAAAGCTGGAACTTAAGAAGTCCCAACTGTAATCTTCCACATGAAGCAGAGTGTTGGAACTGCAACTGGTGTATAGATGTAAATTCTCACAGCCTAAATCTTCCCACATGATATCATCAACTTACAAGTATTAATTTCTCTTACTTCAAGTTTAAATTTGCTTTCTCTTTACATGAACCAATTCATGAAGAAAAACTCTGGGGGCTAGAGAGATGGCTCAACAGTTAAGAGCATTGCCTGCTTTTCCAAAGGTCCTGAGTTCAATTCCCAGCAACCACATGGTGGCTCACATCCATGTGTAATAAGGTCTGGTGCCCTCTTCTGGCCTGCAGGCATAAACACAGAATATTTAATACAAAAAATAAATAAATAAATATTTTTTAAAAAACAAAAAAAGAAAAACTCTGTAAGTGAGCTGTAAGATGCCTGGTCTCCTATTTTACATTAATAAATGCTTACAGGAGAAAAACTTTCATGAGTGAATAATTGTTTAAAAATTTGCTTTTATTGTAATGCTGTGATGTGTGTGTGGGGGATGTAATTGTACATTCTGTATCCTGGAAAAGTTAAAAACCTTAGAATTTGTAGTAGAAATTACAGAAAGCTGTTAAAAATCTGACCTGAGTCCGTGGAATGAAGATTTCTTAGTCACCTAGCCATGACTCTAGTGCTCTAAATATTTTAATGTCTATTTATATCTCATTGAATTTTGGAAATAGGAAAAACATAAAACAATTTTTTTTTTTTTTTTTTTTTTTAAGATCTATTTAGGGTCCTGGTACCTCTGGAAGAGCAGAAAGCCTCTATTTCCACCCCCATAAAAACAATTTTTAGTGACTTTAGCCATCAAAGTTGTCTTCAGCTTGAAGAAAAATTATTTTTCATCATATCCTTAAATGAAGTAAATTATGTACCATGTTCACTCAAGATTGATGCTGGAAATCATTGCATTTTGGTTTCTATTTTGAAACATTTAAGGTATGTACTAAAGTGTTGTATATTGTGGCAACTCCATTTACTAAAATTTATTTTGTAGTCATTTTATTCCTTCTATGGCTTTTGTTCATCTTCTATTGTGCCTTTACATAGTAATAGATATTTTTGTGATGTAATATATAGAATGGCCTTCCCATCATTGAAGTGTCCCATTGGTTATTAAAATATTAGAACATGTCTGATCATACTTTTCAAGTAAGGGTGTCAGTGGAAGGGTGACTAGAAGACAGTGTCTAATCCCTTCTGAATGGAAGTACACACAGTTGTGGGTGCTGGGTATCAATGTTAGTCCCTGTGGATGAGTTACCAATATTCTAAGTGCTGAGTCTCATGAACATGTCATTAGTAACAGTGTGGTATAAATGGCTGATCTATAAATCCTTCTTTATCACAGCCATGATGACCCAGGAGAAATAAAAGAGTGATAGCATGGGAAACTAACTTAGTCTTGCTTCTTAAAGAATTTCTGAGCTCAAGTCTCCCCAAAATGAGGGAAAAGTATAAAAAGTAATCAGGATGCAAACTGACAGTAAAAGTCTTTAAAAGGCGATTAACTCTTTAATCAAAGCAATTGGCCACAATTGGAGCCTCGAAGCTCACATACCAGGTGTAACCCTGCTTGAGTTCATTCCTCTTGTAAAGAGAAAATAATAACTTGCAGGCATGAAGGATGACTTGTAGAAATGGTACCATATTCTGTTTCCCAGGTGCTTGAAAAACATTCAGTTAGCAGCTCTAAGTAGTGATGACTCAAGATAAAATCCAAGTTGTGAGGGCTTCCAGAGACAAAAAATCTGAAGTCACTATTAGGGTCAGGTGATCAGGCATCCACAAAGAGCTGTGGAATTTAAGTGAACTGATAGGAATGGAGGTTTGTGAAAGCCCAAGGATCAAATGCCAGAGAGCAGTGTTTAAGGTGCACCTTAGGACAAACTGGCATGAACTGTTCTCTTCCTCCACTCATCTGTGCTGGGTCTTCCCCCTATGTGACTAGCCTGGAACTCACTGTATCGACTTGCATTTCTACAAGATCAGAGAGATTTTTCCACCTTGTCCCCAGTGTACCTGAAATATAGGTGGGTGCATAACAGACAACTAATTTGTAATTTTTTTAGTTTTTCATGACAGATTATTTTTTAGCCTTGACATTTCTGAAACTAGTTATCTAGACCAGGATTGCCTTGGGTTTACAGAGATCCACCTGTCTGTGCCTCCCAAGTGTTACGATCAAAGGCATACACCACCACCATGCAGTGTAGGTTTGTACTTTTAGTTGACTTAATAAATATAAACTGCTAAGCCTGCTGGTTATGGTATCCAGGAAACAGGATGTGTCCTAACTTCAGTAACAGAGGAAGGCTCCCATCAAATGCTGCCCTCTTGCCACAAAGTCCCTTGATTTTCAAGTCTGAGCAATATTGCTTCTTTTTATCTTTGAGTGTGCTATAATTCATCAAGGGACCAGGGCAGTGTGCTGTCCTTTTGATACAGATGGTAAAATGCAGGCACACAAAGATAAGTAATTTCGATATACTTAAGTATAACCAATTATCTTTTTTTAAAGACTTATTCAATTATTTTACATCATCGTGGTCACTTTTTACAGCTGTTTGGACTTACTTTTTTCAATAACATTATTGTTCACAGAATTCACAGAATTCATTAACAAACTAGTATTTTCCATCAGAGGGTTATCAGTAGAAGAGCAGAATAGAAAAGGTGCCCTTGAGCTCCAGTCTGATTAGATAGAGGTCTAGAACATTATTGCTTTATTAGTCCTATTTTTAAAAAATTATAAGTTATTCCTAGGAAACCCACCCTGTCAGATGGTCTTCATTCTGGTCACTCATATCTGATTTTTAGGTACCCAGACCCATAAGTCTGTGTTGTGCTGCTTCGGCAGTCCTGAGGGCTAGCTGAAGCCAAATGCCCCTCCATGTATGTTTTTACATGTAAAAAAAAATGTAGAAACATTTTCTTTTCATGTCTTTCTTTCTTTTTTTAATTGTCTCAGTCAGTAGCTCAGGCTGGCCTTGAACTCACTCTGTACCTCAGGCAAGCCTTGAACTTAGATCCTCCTGCCTCAGCCTCCCAAGTGGCTGAGATTCCAGGTCTGTGCATCAGGCCTTAGGGGCAGAAAGCTCTTCCACAGTTTCCTGTTTCTTCCCTGGTCTTGTAGCTAATGGGCTGCATTCACACATGGGCCTCTATGAAAAACTTGCTGAGATCTAAACAAGGATTCAATAAATGACTAAAGCTCCTATGCAAGATGATGTGGGAGTGTCATATATCAATCTGTTGATTTCATTGGATAAGCAATAAATAAACTGCTTGGTCCCAATTGGTTAGAACATAGGTGGGTGGAGTAAACAGAAGAAAATGCTGAGAGGAAGAGGAAGTGAGGTCAGAAAGCATGCACCTCCGCTCAGAGCCAGACGCCTCAGAGAGAGACACCATGCTCCTGTCTCACGGGCAGACAGGATAGCTCTGCTCTCTGAGACATATGATGAAGCTCCAACCCAAGATGGATGTAGGCTAGAATCTTCCTGGTAAGCGCACCTCATGGTGCTACATAGATGATTAGAAATGGGTTAAGAGGTTGAAGCTAATGGGCCAAGCAGTGCTTAAATGAATACAGTGTCCATGTAATTATTTCGAGTAAAGCTAGCTATGTGGGCGGCCAGGGTGTTGGGGATGCAGCCCCGCCGCTCCTTATTTCAACAGCAAGAAGCCACTGACCATGCAAGGGATACATCTGAGGCAACAAAAATAGCTCAAGTTTAATGTGTGAGGAATGCCTTAAAGAAAATGTCCTTAATGGTCATCATCCTGGGAGGCTGCTTAGCACTGGCTTGCCTTGTCAGTAACATACACTTGAAGACTTCTAGCAGGCTTCATGGCTATTTTGTTTTTAAATTTAGTTCCATTTAGGTTTCTATTTTGAAAAAGCATCTTGGAGATTTTCTTGCAGTCCCTGATGCTCTGTGGAACCATACTGGGATAGGAGGTTGGCTTCCTCAGGGACACTGGTCCTCCAATGGCATTTGGGGCAGGATCCCTGAGAGTGGTGACTGTATCAAGTTTTGGGGATGGGAGCAGATGCTGTGTGAACAATGCAGGCTGTGGGAAGGGCCTCAGTTCAGCTTCTTGTTGTTGTCTGTGCTGTGCACAAAAGCTAAGAAGTCGACAATGAGCTTGGCTGTCTTCCTCGGTCTCTCCATCACCATGGAGTGGCCACAATTTTCCAGAAGCTCTCCCTGGCAGTTAGCAATTGACTTGGCCAATATATCTACCCTAGACACATCGAGCACCTGGTCTTGTTTTCCCCAAATGATCTGTGTTGGGACCTTGATCTTGTCCATGTTCTGATGCAGAGATTATCTGGATTTCTCGCTGATAATTTCCAAAAACAACTTCCAGTAAAAGCTGTTATGAGGGATGCAAACATCAACAAGGCCTTGAAGGATCTGCTGGGGCACCTTGAACCGGACATAGGAGCAGACCTCGAGCATTTCACTCATCTCTTCTGGGGTAGACGGGATCAAAGGAATTTTGTGAATGGCAGCTGAGTCCTGCAGCTCTTTGAGCTGTTGTACAAACTGATTGTCAGTTGAGTATTGCAGGCCAGGAGGGCACACAAGACACAGGCTGCAGACATCAGATGGGTACTGAGCAGCATATACTCCAGCCACGTGGCCACCCATGGAGGTGAAAGGGCTTTTTCTTCAGCTTAAGGCAGTCTACAAACTGGTGTACCCTCTTAACTTGCCCATCTACAGACAGGTCATCCAGGGAGGAGCCGGTGGTACCTCCATGGCCAGGCATGTCCACGCAGACCAAGTGCAGGTTCTTTGGAAGGAACTTGACCACGCTGAGTCACATAGCCTTGTGTGCAGAGAAACCATGCAGCATGAGGATGGAAGGTTTGTGTCCTGGCCTGTCCCGGAAGGAGTAACAGAACTGATAGTCCTCATGGTGCACATAGCCGACTTGCATACCCAGTGTCCTCCACCAGTACCAATAATAGATCCTTGTCAGTGCTGAAGGCCACAGGAGAAAAGAAGCCACGAATGCCAGGATTGGAATGGCCAGGGTTCCACCCGCGATCACAAACATGTTCACTACATCGAGATCCATCCTGCTCTCTAAGGCTGGTTGACACTCCTTAAGTATCAGACACTTTCCCAACGTTACTGGCTTTGGCAGGAGTTGAAAATGAGATTTTTGTCAGCTACTACAGTTACATTTGGTATTTAATAGCAGCTGGTGGCAGCCAGCCATGAGTTACGCCTGAGCAGGGAATAAAGCAAAGGTTGTCTTCAAGGTCCCAGCTAGAGCAGGGCTCTCCTCTTACTTTCCTTAAACACCTAGAGCCTGGGACCTGACAGACCTCAGAGGCCGGGGTCCAGCAGCCGAATCACTGCCCTCTGTTCCCAGTCCCTGCACCTGCCTAACCAATCATCTTAGCCATTCCACAATTCAAATGATTCACTAAATAAAGTTGAGGTCAGCAATGCTGGGCATAATAGGACAGGCATATAACCATGATACTTAGAAAGTTGGGGGGAAATCATAATTTCAAAATCACCAGAGGTGGGAATGGTCAATGTGGTATTTATATTTGGAGACCATTGGGGCATGGGGATACTGTGATTGGTGGAAGACAGTGGTCCATAGTCTTATCTGAAGCTGTACAACTTCAAGGGCATGGCAAGTGTTGGCTTAGGTAATCACTATTCCATGTTTCCTATTCTTACTAATGTTTTCTGTCAAAGGCAGTCTAGATAACTTAAAGCTCAAACTCAAGTTGCTCAATAAAGATAAGAATTCTACGGCAAGTGGATGATTCAGCCACATGCATGGATGATCTCTATTTGTGTATTCAAAACAGCCTGTTCAGTCTTGAAACTATAACACACAGCCAACAGAAATGGTCCCAGCAGATTTTACTCACTTTTTTAAACCTACTATTCGCTCACACTTAACAAGGAAGAAATTGAAAGAAGAATTTGGAAAGGCATGTAGATAGGGCAAGGAAGGGGTAAAGTAATGAAATATATTTTACTTAAAATGTATAAGAATAATTTTTAATAAAAATTTGTCTTAAAAAAAATTTGTCTTGAAATAACTTAGCAATTATGAGTAATGGTGTTTTTTGAAGAAGACAGAGGTTGTAATTGTATAACTTTAGCTACTTTGTCAAAAATCCGGTGTCAATTCTCTTTGAATGAATTAAGGCTCAGCCTTGATATAGTAGGGAGGGCCTTGGACCTTCTACAAAGCAATGTGCCTACTCTCTCTGTGGAATGAATATGGGATTGGGTGGGAGGCTAACTGGAGAAAATGAGAGGAGGGGAGGGAGTGGAAATTTGGATTGATATGTATAATGGATTAAGATAATTTGTTTTCATTTTAAAAAATAAAAATAAAGAAATCATTATTCAAATAAAATGATGATTGTTTGGAGTTTGATTCTAATTAGTATTATTAATAAAATCCCAGAGTCAGATTTTGGGGTAAACATGACAGAACAGATAAGCAACACAGCAGCCACATTTACTTCTAACGTCCCCAAATCCAAACCAAATGGGGGGATTAGATTCTCTTTTCATCTCCCAAATGCTGGGATTAAAGTCATGATCCACTTCCTGCCAGATCCTATGGTCCACTAGTGGTTATTAGCTCTGCCCTTTAATATCCAGGCAAGATTTATTTGTCTGAAAAAGAACAAAATATCATATTAAAAATTGGTAAGCATAGTGAGTGAACATTTGTAGCATCAACAGACTAGGGATTCAAGAACTGGGAAAAGCCGGCTGGTGGTGGCACACGCCTTTAATCCCAGCACTTGGGATTCAGGCTGATCTCTGTGAGTTCGAGACCAGCCTGGTCTACAAGAGCTAGTTCCAGGACAGGCTCCAAAACCACAGAGAAACCCTGTCTCAAAAAAAAAACTGGGAAAAAAAACTTATTATGGAACCAAAATAAGACTGTGGAGACCAGGCTAGAGATATAGCCCTTTGTGTTCATGGGTTTCATGTACATGAACATGATGATGCTATAGAAAAATAAGACTACAGCAAGGTACTCCAAGCAGGTGGAAAAGCATTTGCAGGGCCTGCTGGCTGAGGGCACCTTTAGGAATGTGACCAGGATTGGCATGTCGGAAAGGCATATGAGGTACTTGAGTAGAGGCAGAAGAAGGATGGCACAAACAAGGACAAAGTCATTGCTGACTGATGTGTCACCACAGGCCAGCTTCAGCACATCCAGGACCTTGCAGGTGAAGTGTCTGAATACATTTTCACGATAGAAGGTCAGTCTTATGACAATAACTGCTTCTGTCAACAATCCGAAGAGGTAGAGTACCCAGAAGGCTCTTGGAGGCATGAAGATAAAGCTGTGGCTGATGTGCATGGGTAACTGAGTTGCTGACAAATAGCAAGGTAGTGATCACAGGCCATGATGACAAGCACCAGGTACTCTGTGGAATCTGTGGAATGTCTCAGATGTATCTGGATGTCACAGCCATTAGAGAAGATGGTCTTCTGGGATTAGAGAAGGTGGAACAGCATCAGAGGCACAAAGGAGATGTGTAGCAGATTCTCTAAATGGAAATATTACTCAGAAATTGTATATGGGTGTGTGTAGGCTGAGATCCAACATGCACATGGCCATGAAGGCAGAGTTCCAACTAGGGTCACCAGGTTCATAACTGAGCACAGAGGAAAGAGTAGGTGCTCCAGGGATGAGTAGTCAGAAAATTCCTTCAAGATAAATGCAGAAACTTTTGTCCTGCTTCTGAGCTACATAACACAGAGTCATGCCTGGATACACAGTAGAGTAAAAGGACAGAGGATGCAGGGTATTGAAAACAGAAAAATTGTTAAGGTCTTTTCCAACATGGATACACATTCTGTGACTTGGGGACAGTCTCCTAATTTTCTGTAGGTTACAGTGCATCCATGTGTATGGTGAGGATGATATCCCTAAGAGGGTATTTATGGAAGTATGAATAGGCAGACTGAAGAATCAGAGAGCCAATGCTGAATGACTTACTGTAGGACTTCTTGAAACCTTTAAATGGCTATTGTTTATTGGTGGCTTTTCAAAAGCAATGAAGATTATGCACTTCCAAATTTATCTGAACTTACATCCACTTCACCTCTGGTCCTATCCCCAAGAAGAACCCTGCAAACAGCATCTGAGAGTTGATATCCTGGATCAGAGGTCCTAAAACTTACACACATACTGGAAATATTTGGAAGACTGTCAAAACACAGTGTGTTTTTCTTCCAGAGTTTCTGGCTTAGGGCAGGTGTGTGCTGTTGCTGCTCTCTTAGCACAGGGATGAATGGCTCTAAAGGTCCTGCTGACTTTGCTGCAGCCTCTAAGCCATGGCTTGTACTGTTCCCACTATCTGGACTATTTTCATTTTTCCTCACCTGTAGTAGCTGATCTTTCTCTTGATTCTGCTTTCCACACTGCATGTTTTGTGTCTCAGGAAGAGGGCAGCTACTGACCTGTTAATCTGTGAGTAGGCCCACCCCCAGAGAAATAATCTGCTAGGTGCTTTGTTTGGGCTACAGCTTTTGAACATGTCTTTTTGTATTTACATCTCTGCTTCAAAATCAGAAATGATTTTAGAATTAGACAGTGTCTATCCTTCTCTAAATTCAAGCATGATGTTCAAAGAAAAATTCAAAACTTCTGTCTCATATCAACAGCCTTCTGGTATGGGACAGAAAGAAAATGAAACTTAAAGAACATTTTACTTTCCTTCATGCCCATTTTGTCTATATCTTATATTTCACTAAAAATATGTCTACATGAATAATGTCTACATTTTCAACAATGAACAGCTTTTAAGAAAAAGATATTAGAGCCCCACAATGTATCTACCTGGTTGATATGATGGCATGATGCTGATAGCTCTGAGACCGATTTATGGGTACAAGCTGCAGATATGGTGCACCATCTTACAACGTTCTCGCCAGAATTCCAAATAAGAACTTCAGAACAACCCTATCAAATACTCAGAAACCATTTGCAATTGTCCAATACAGCAATTTTGAAATTTAACCATTATTTTATATTATAACAGCCTGTAGAAACAACATCACCCCCATAACATCTGGAAGCAATTGTAGAAGATGCCATCCCCTTTCCCAACAAAGTTTGTCTTCACAAGTCAGGGACAATATTTAAGATTTGTTTATTACTCATATAGGGTTGGGGGTTGGGTGAAATTATGTATACCCAGAGATCTCAAAAAAGAGGAAAGATTGAATGGGATAATAGGTAGATTATTTATTCACACGAATAGCAGTGATAAGAGAATAACTATGAGATATTAATTATGAATAATTTACATTGGTATAGCTTTTGTATATTGATCCAAATTCAAATTAAACTTATATAGAATATGTGCCTATTTTGTTTAGAATATTTGTAACACCTATGCAACGTTATTTGGTCAGACTTCACAATCCACCTACTCAAATAATATTATTGTTCTTCTCAGGCCTTTGATGGGGTTGAAGATCAGATAATCATAGTGACCATCCTCTTATGGTCTAATTAAGCCATTCCTGCTACAAGTCTTAGACTCCTTAGGATAGAATGTTTATCAAAACATTAGAATGCATTCCTTGTTTAATATGGTTTTTGCTAGTTGTCATTCTAACTTTATACTTGATGTCTGTTTCTTGTATACATAGTTTTGTATTGAGTTTGGAATTTCTTATTTAAGCAAAAGGGGTAGGTGCTGTGAGAGCTCCTTCAGGGAAAAGCCTTTAAGATACTAATTCATTTGGGCATGTCTCATATTATAAATGAATCTGTAAAGTTTGTGGTCACTTTCTTGATTCCAGGTCTTGATTTTGGCTGCTATATTTATTGTATACCTGATCTATTCACATATAAGTGCTCATCAGACCTCTAAAAGCCCAAGATATTCTTACACTCTAACTTGGTATTTTCAAAAATTAAAGATTCAATTAGTACTCACATAGTTTAGGGTTTGTCACTCTGACTTGTACAGCCTTCAAAATACAACATAAAAATATTAACTCAGTGTTTAATGCTGAATTTAGAATGAATGCAGCTATATTAAGTAAAATCAAACATGTCTCTCTCATCTGTTTGTGTGTATGTATGATTATAAATTTAGGAACATGGGGAGATATGGTACAAATCTTTAATTTTCTTTTGGAAATTATGTGTAGATTGTTTTAAATTAAATATCATAAATCAGTTTGGCTTAACAAGAGGAATTATTTTATTCAGGTACAAAATTAAGCAAAGTTCCAATTTCAGCTATTCATTTCTTCCTATCACTTTGTTTATTTCACCCAATAACCACTGTGTACCAAGAGTTTAACTGTTTTTCATTCAACTATACATTTATCCACTCCTCTCCCTTTCTCTCCCCTCCCTTCTCCCATGATCCACATGCTCGAAATTTACTAAGAAATTGTCGTTGTCTATGTCCTATATAGAATAGATTCATGTATGTTTTGGCTGTTTTCAGGGAGATGTTGTTTCTTTATCTAGTTCTAGATTCAGAGACATTTTTTCCCCTTTGGCTCTGGTTTGAGAACCAAAGTTGGAATACTGTTTCTGTAACCAATAAGGTTTTATCCATTACTTTGTTTGTTCAAACTAAAATAAAAAGAGGTATCCTGATGCATAAAAAGATTGTTGACACTATCAAACTTTTTTCTAGCAATAACTGATTTTGCTTAACTGACTGTAAGTGGCTTAACATATTAAAGAACAATTTAAAATAAGCTCCCAGTTTTTTCTTCAGGTCCAAAAGATTATGATAATATGCACAAGCTTTCTCAGATGATTACACACAAAGCCTTACTCGTATATAAAGCACAAAACATTGTGACACTGAATTAATTTATAGAGTTTCACTACTGTGGAGGGAGCAGTGGGCTGCATTCCTGCCGCCTGGTTCCTGGCCGTCTGGCTAGCTTATGGCCCTGAAATAACAACACACAAACTATATTCATATAAACACTGCCTGGCCCATTAGATCTAGCCTCTTCTGGCTAACTCTCACATCTTGCCTTAAGCAATATTTATTTATTTATGTATTTATTTTTTCAAGATAGGGTTTCTCTGTGGCTTTGGAGCCTTTCCTGGAACTAGCTCTTGTAGACCAGGCTGATCCCAAACTCACAGAGATCCGCCTGCCTCTGCCTCCCGAATGCTGGGATTAAAGGCGTGCGCCAACACCATCCAGCTCTTAACCCATATTTAGTAATCTGTGTAGAACCAGGCTTACCGAGAAAGATTCAGCATGTCTGACCTGGCAGTTTGCATCATCGTATCTGCTCTGGAGAGCAGCAGCATGGCATCTGAGCTCACTTCCCTTCTTTCCAGCATTCTCTTCTGTCTATTCCACCTACCTAATTTTATGTCCTATCAGGGCAAAGGCAGATTCTTTATTTAACCAATGACCTTTTTCCATCACACTACAGTATGATTTTTTTCTTTTGTTTTTGAAGAATATACAAATTAACTTCAGAGTTTCTCTACAGGAGGGCTCATATTATGTATTTGGAGATGATTGTAAAAAGGGATTTATCACAGATTCCACTCACAGGTATCTATAAAGTATGATTCCTTTTAAGCCTTTTAAGAGTACATGGGTGTGGCAAAGGCCTTATCACACTGATTTCGTTCATATGGTTTCTTTCAAGTATGTGTTCTTCTATATATTTGAAGAGAACCATGTTGTGCTAAGGCGTTACCACACTGAATACACTCATTGGGTTTCTCTCCAGTAGATATACTTTTATGATTTTTGAAAATGACTGTGATGAGCAAATCTGTAACACACTGATTACATTGATAGGGTTTCTCTCCAGTATGTGTTCTCTTATGATTTTGAAGAGCACTGTGGCGAGCAATGGCCTTAGCAGTGATGACATCCATAGGGTTTCTCTCCAGTATGTGTTCTTTTATGGTTTTGAAGAGTACCTTGTATAGCAAATGCTTTACCACACTGATTACATTCATAGGGTTTCCTTCTATCCAGTATGTTGTCTTTTATGCCAGAGAAGACTATTTTGATATGCAAAGGCCTTACCACATTGATTACATATATAGTTTCTCTACACTATGTGTTCTTTTATGGCTTTGAAGAGTACTTTGTTGTGCAAAGGACTTACCACACTCAATACATTCATAGGGTTTCTCTCCAGTATCTGTTTTTTTATGATTTTTAAGAGGACTGTGATGAGCAAAGGTCTTACCACACTGAATACATTCATAAAGTTTCTCTCCAGTATGTGTTCTCTTATGCTTTTTAAGAGTACTGTTCTCAGAAAAGGCCTTACCACACTGATTACATACATAAGGTTTCTCTCCAGTATGTGTTCTCTTATGATTTTGAAGAGTACTGTGATGTGCAAAGGCCTTACCACACTGATTACATTCATAGGGTTTCTCTCCAGTATGTGTTCTTTTATGCCTTTGAAGATGACTGTGATGAGCAAAGGCCTTACCACACTGATTACATTCATAGGGTTTCTCTCCAGTATGTGTTCTTTTATGCACTTGAAGATGACTGTCACGAGCAAAAGCCTTACCACACTGATTACATACATAGGGTTTCTCCCGAGTATGTGTTCTCTTATGATTTTGAAGATGGCTGTCACGAGCAAAGGCCTTACCACAGTGATTACATTCATAGGGTTTCTCTCCAGTATGTGTTCGTTTATGCAATTGAAGAACACTGTGACAAGCAAATGCCTTACTCACACTGATTACATTCATAGGGTTTCTCTCCAGTATGTGTTCTTTTATGCACTTGAAGACAATAATGACGTGGAAAGTCCTTACCACACTGATTACATTCATAGGGTTTCTCTCCAGTATGTTCTCTATTTTAAGAGTAGTTCCAGCAAAGGCTTACCACACTGATTACATTCATAGGGTTTCTCTCCAGTATGTGTTCTTTTATGCAATTGAAGATGACTGAGACGAGCAAAGGCCTTACCACACTGATTACATTCATAGGGTTTCTCTCCAGTATGTGTTCTTTTATGCACTTGAAGATGACTGTGATGAGCAAAGGCCTTACCACACTGATTACATTCATAGGGTTTCTCTCCAGTATGTGTTCTTTTATGCAAGTGAAGATGACTGTGCTGAGCAAAGGCCTTACCACACTGATTACATACATAGGGTTTCTCTCCAGTATGTGTTCTTTTATGCCTTTGAAGATTACTCTGAGCTGTAAAGGCCTTACCACACTGATTACACTCATAGGGTTTCTCTCCAGTATGTGTTCTTTTATGCACTTGAAGATTACTGTGATTTGCAAAGGCCTTACCACACTGATTACATTCATAGGGTTTTTCTCCAGTATGTGTTCTTTTATGCTTTTGAAGATTACTGTGATGTGCAAAGGCCTTACCACACTGATTACATTGATAGGGTTTCTCTCCAGTTTGTGTTATTTTATGCATTTCAAGATGATTGTGATAAGAAAAGACTTCATCACATTGCTTAATTTCACAGCATTTTTCTCCACTATGTGATTCTTCATTCCTTTGATGATGAATGTTATAAGACAAGGCTTTAGGACAATGAAAATATACTGAAAATTTCTCTGCAGTTTGATTTCTTTCAATCCTGCAAAGATAATTTACACATGTAAAAGCTTTACCACATTCAATACCCTGTTGAACCTAATATCTATATGAATTAATTTCATATTTTTTTCCAATTGTAAAAAGGAATCAAATATCAAGGTTTTATAACTTTGTTTAAAATCATGTTTTGTTCTCTAATTATGAGTCATTTTGCATCAAGAAAAATATTTGTGATGATAAAAATCATTGTGCCATGGCATATCTTTTCATCTATAACTATACCTATATTTCTTCTAGGATATTTTTTTACATTTTTAAAGAGAACTGCATACACTGAGTGCTTTATCAACTTTACTGCTTCATAATTCTGCTCTTCTATGAATCATTATACATATGGTAAGTGAGCTAAGACATCTGGAAGTATTTGTATAGACCTAGAACTCATTTTTTTTGTAACGTAAGTTTGTATTTATATATTAGCCATGATGATAGAAAATAAATTAACTTTGTATTTTTGGATATAATTGAATATGTACACACTACATGAGAATTACAGATTTTCTTCTTTATTTATTTATTTATTTATTATGTATACAATATTCTGTCTGTGTATATGCCTGAAGGCCAGAAGAGGGTGCCAGACCTCTTTACAGATGGTTGTGAGCCACCATGTGGTTGCTGGGAATTGAACTCAGGACCTTTGGAAGAGCAGGCAATGCTCTTAACCACTGAGCCATCTCTCCAGCCCCAGATTTTCTTCTTAATTGTTCTTAAGGAGAGGTATGCTTAATCTTTCCCTAACCCTATGCTCATACACTTGTGTCAAGAGTAACATATATATATATATATATATATATATATATATATATATATATATATATATATATATGAAAGGAAGAATAGTGAATGAAAAATTTCCACAATCAATCCTGAAGGTTTGACTTTCACAGACTTGTGGTATTAAGGTTTCTCCACAACAACTGCCCCTCGACCCTTGACTCTCATGCTCTCATTAAACTTAGCACAGTCACCAAAAGTATATGAGTAATAAAATGCTTACCATGGGCTATTGAATTAGTAGAAAGTTTTGGGGCTATACTCATCATCACTGAAATATGTATACATTTTCTGTCATGAAACAAATGAACCAGCAGTTCTACAACATAGCTCTTATGGTGCTATGAATCAAATGGTGATATCAGTTTAGGCATTGCTACCTAGACTTTTTCTTAAATGAAGGCTTTGCAGATGAAATTCAAATACATGAAATTGAGGAATATGGATTTGTGAGAAATTAATAACCATCAATGCATTTAAAGCTGTGCTTATTTACACTGTTGCTTTTTTTTAAAAGTTCCAGAACACATTAAAAACTATTCAAGGGAAATTGTTATGAACTTGCACAAGAAAATTACCTTGCATGTCTTCTAGAATATTGACTATGTTCTTTGGTGTTAAATTCTTCCCAAATGTATCCTAAAATACAGTATCAGAATATTTATGTTATATTGTTTAAAATTGTACAACAATTAGCTTATTATCTAAAATGTAGCTAAGAACTATGATTGTGTTATTCACCCTATTCTTCTTTCTCTAAAACAAATTACAGAACAAAATCATAAACCAAGGAAAAGTTGTCTCCATATTTTGAAACATGAAGGAAATTAATTTTTACCTACAGTAGTGAGGTTCCTATAGGTCTCCAGCATCACATCTTTGTAGAGATTTTTCTGGGAAGGATTCAGCAAATCCCACTCTTCCTGAGTGAAGTTGATATGCACATCATCATAGGTTACTGCCTTCAAAAATATACCAAACATGTGTACAATGTAAGCATGACAGTGAAGTTCATACTTCTTTGAAAGTATAGTTGTATGATTCTGGTGTTCCCCATTATTATTCCATAACATAGACAGCCACTTTAGAAGGAAATTGAAAAGGAGAATCAATTCTGTTATTTCTATACTTTATATAGGATACCACCTTATAAGAGCAATATCTAGTCACAGGGAGAGAAAAAGAGAAAAGATCAACAGTACATTGTATGCATGAGAAACTTATATAGAGCCAGGCAGTTGTGGTGCACACCTTTAATCCCAGCACTCAGGGGGCAGAGGCAGGCGGATCTCTGTGAGTACAAGACCAGCCTGGTCTACAAGAGCTAGTTCCAGGACAGGCTCCAAAGCTACAGAGAAACCCTGTCTCGAAAAATCAAAAAAAAAGAAACATATAGAAAATTAATGACTACAGAAAGAAAAAATAGATGGACAAATATGGTGTATTGTAGTATTCTGCCTATAACCACAATACTCAGAAAACAGAGGTGGGTATATTTACCTCTGACATGAATGACAGTCCAGTCTATGAAATTAGGTCCAGAAGTGGTAGAAGTACACATTAAGACCTTGTCTCCATTGCAAACCTCAATGAAACAAACAATGTCATAGAAAAAAATAAAAGGCTTTTATTGAAGTACAAAGAATTGTTTTCATTCCAGGTCTGTATTCATCTTCTTGACACCTGAATTACCCTAACATAAACTGCAATGCCAATGACATTTTGTAGAAAAAGAACTGCCTATATAAAACAGTTACATGTAGACAGATGAAAGCACAAAAAAATATAAACGTTGGTCATAAATAATCAACACAGAGCTGGAGAGAGGGCAGAGTAATACAGCGCACTTGCTGATCTTCAATGGAGGGGGACACATTTGCCAGTACTTATGGAGATTACAACTTTCCATTTTTCCAGGGTCAAGATTTCTGATATCTTTTGATCACTCTCATGACCAGATATCCATATAGTACATATCCATGCAGACATATAAAACAGTAATATTGATTTAAAAAAATCAAAGCAAGCATAACAAGCAAGATGTTCATACAGCTGCAATGTAATGACTCAAAATACTCAGGCAGTATTAAAGTTATCAATCCATGTAATGGCATCCTATCAATCTGAGTGATACTGTCTGTCAAATTTTAAAATTCAAGATAAACTTGAAGCTCAGCACAGCAGCGTATACTTGACATAAAAATACCTGTATTCCAGAGCCATCATCCAATAACCTAAAAACAAATACACCCAGGAATAATGCCTTCCTTTACTTTCAGGAATTTAGAGCTACACAATGACTCAGATAAGCAAACAAAACAATTAAAACAGTAGACTACTAATCTCCTGAGCACTGAATAACAACTGTTTCTGCTATACGTGTGTGATTTAGAGATTGAGCCTATAATTATGGTAAAATCATTTCAGTATAAGTAGAAAGTTGGCTGAATAATGTCAAGCACAACACAGTAGATTTAAATGTCAGGAAATTACTTGAGGGTGTTGAGACTCATGGTATATAATGAGGAATTTCATCTAGAAAGGCTTCTCCTACTGAAGATCCACAGAAAATTGAAAGCAAACCACTAAGGAAAGAAATTTGTTCAAATACGTGAACATTTCTGAGAGGTTGTTCATTCAGTCAAGTACATTCTGCACCCAGTCACTATTGACTCATGGTCAAAAATGGAAAAAATGCATTTAGTCAGTGCAATGATTCACATTTAATGATGCTTGAAGAAGGATGCTTAAAAGAAACCCAACACCTGCTCAGAATTGAGAAATAGATGTTTATTTATTTAGTGGTAGACTCACAAATCAGAATCCTATGCATGAACAGAGATCAAAAACTGAATCACACAGCCAGAAAAGAGGCCAGACTCATGCTCTACATTGGCATATATAGTATATGAGGCCATGCACAAATGGGTGGGAAACCACTGGCTGTAAGAATTCTTACAGAACCTCCCCTTTTGTTTAAAGAAGAGTTCTAAGCCCAATACACAATTATATTCAATAAGAACAATATATTCAATAATTATCCTATCCTAACTAGTTTAAGTTTTGTATAATAAATAACTTGGCCAAGTCATGAGAGGAAAGCAACTGTAACTATCTAGTCTTCAACCCCATTGAAGATCTGAGAAAGGACATAATATTACTTGAGTAAGCAGAAAGTTTAATCAAGCAACTTTCAAAATGTGCAACAAATTACAGAGACAACTGGCTACCTGGGCAATCATCCAAATTTTCATTTGCAACATTGAAGCAACCACCTTTGGCTAAGACCTAGAATAACTAACAGACCATTTTCAGAGATAGGAAATTTTTCAAAACCATCTTACCCTGTCTCTGCCTCCCGAGTGCTGGGATTAAAGGTGTGCACCACCACGGCCCGGCATATATATATAACTTAAAAACCAAGACTTCATATTAGAATATTGTACAATAAACAACTGTGCAACAAATGAGGACAATGGGCTCAAAATATAACCAATAAATAAGTATCTTGATCAGTGGTAAAAATGTACATTGCAATTTGATGAATATATTTATCAACTTATAAAATGTTATAAGCAGAGGTAGAAGCATAAATGCACACAACATTCAATATAATTTAACATTATATCAATATACAAAAATCTATATCAATGCAATTGCCTATAAATTATAACTCACAAGTATTCACTTTATTAGTCACTATTATTATTAGTGTATGTAAGCTCATACTAATCTAATTTTTTTTTAGTTGAGCATAGTGGAGAAGCAAGGGGCATCTCTGCTTGGAAATAACATTATGGGTGTGGAGCCAAAGTAGCAGGGTTTTTTTTATATTTATTTATTATGTATACAATATTCTGTTTGTGTGTCTTCCTGCAGGACAGAAGAGAACACCGGACCTCATTACAGATGGTTGTGAGCCACCATGTGGTTGCTGGGAATTGAACTCAGTACCTTTGGAAGAGCAAGCAATGCTCTTAACTGCTGAGCCATCTCTACAGCCACTCACACTAATCTATTATTCCATCCAATTTTCCCATTTTTTTTCAAAGAGATCCTTCAGCCTCTAAAATATCACCTCCAACCCAAAACCAATTATAATCAACTCCTAAATGATGTCCCTAACCCTGAGGATAAACTTTGTTGGGAGAGAGGATATAGTCTTTTAGAAATACTTCCAGCTGTCATGTGGGTGATGTTCTTTCTATGGGATCCTGTGGAAATAAAATGATGGTTAAGTTCCAAGATTACTGTCTAGTATCATTGCAAATAGTCTCTTGAGTATTTGTTAAGGTTTTTCTGAGCGTCCTTTTAGAAGGTCTGTCCAGAATGTTGTAAAAAAGTGCACCATTTCAGCTAAGCAAGTCAGAAACATCTTGAGCAGCTATTACGCAAAACAGGTCTGATAGTAGCTCTATCATCATCATGCCACCATATCAACCAGGTTGAGTTGTTGTTGTGGGGCCCCAACTTCTTTCTGGAAATTTCAAAAATTACTTCAGGAAAATTCATTGTTCATTGTGCTAAACTTAAACATTGAGTCTATAGACATATACAGACAAAGATATTCAAGGGCATGTACAAGACAGATAAAAATCGATATGGGGAAAAGTGAAAATTTTTCTAAATTCTTTTTTCTTTCCATCCCATGCTCCTAACATGAGACAAAAACTCTGAATTTTTATTTTAACAACATGCTTGGATTTATAGAGGGACAGAGCCAATGTCCAACTCTAAAGCCATCTCTATATATTCATAAATATACATCCACCTACAAAAGGCACCAAATGAAATTATAGGATAAAAGTGTAAATTACTGAATCTGCTCTAAAAAGAATAAAGGGGCATATATATGTATGATGAGACAAAATGGTAGGTCATTAAATTTAATTTTAAAAAGTAACCACTTATTTGTACATTTTACATTGATATAGATATGTACGCTTCATTTTAATCCAAACTTGACATTATTTTTGTTAAAATACTGTTGATGATTTTCTATTCTTACTCAAGCTATTTTATCTAATGCAACTCACTTAAGCATGTAATGAAAACTAATAGTCCTTGAAACTCATTATTATAAACCAATTAGGATATAAAGTACTGCATGTTAGTTGTTTGTTATTTATTATAATTGAAATTATACTCAAGTTATGTTTTCAACATTATACAGAATTTTATTAGATGATTCAAATAAACATGCTTAAGAGAAAATGTTTGCTGAAGTAAAGAAAACTTTGTCTTCTTGGGGATTACAAATTACTTGTGAAAATATACAAAAAGGTGATTATAATAATTATTCAGCATATAAAATAATTTTAAAAAAATTTGAGCCCATAAGGTAAAAATTAGGAGAGATTATTTGTGGAATCTTAATAATTTTCAGAAATTGTTGCAAGATATTGATCATATATATTCCACTATTTGAGTAAAAACAGTAATTTGGACCAAACCAGAAAAGGTGACAAGGATTTAGACAGTCAAAAAGAATTATCATCTAAAGTAGAGAAAAAAATTGGTTTAGTGGAAATAAAACTATAGGAGACACACATGGATTGTTTGGATCTGAAGTTTGGTTATGTTTAAGACATTTTTCTTGATTCAGGGTTTCTCTGTAGCTTTGGAATATCTACTGGATGTAGCTCTTGTAGACCAGGCTGGCCTCAAACTCCAACAATCCCAAGTGCTGGGATTAGAGGCATGAGCCACCACTGCCTGGCCTTCATTCTAGACATTTTATGCTCTATGCATTCCCCATAGGAATTTTACTGCAGAGGAAAGATATTATTTATAATTAATATTTTTCCATATAAACAGACTAAAAAAACTATAAAGTTATATGAAAAAAAAATCTGAGTTGATCTTAAAAAGAAAATTGAAACTTTATCTATTAGTAAGAATTGACCAGGGTCAAATGTAAGCATGTTTTACTAATGTTGAAAATGAATCATTATGGACAGGAAGTGAACATTGGCAAAGAGATTGCAGTAATTTCTTGGGAGAGATTAACAACAAATATCCCTTTTGCCATAATATTAATGATCATATAGAGAAGTACTGAATTCTAGGGAGATTTCATCTAGCTTCCTGTATTTAATTTTGGGTTTGAGTCTCTCTCTGATATCTAGGCATACAAAACAATACTCATCCTTGGGGGCTGGAGAGATGGTTCAGTGGTTAAGAGCATTGTCCTGAGTTCACTTCCCATCAACCACATTGTGGCTCACAACCATCTGTAAAGAGGTCTGGTGCCCTCTTCTGGCCTCAGGCATACACACAGACAAAATATTGTATTGTATACATAATAAATAAATAGATAAATATTAAAAAAACAATATTCATCCTTTAACCTCTGAGAGATCTGCTGCATATAACAATTAAAGTGCTCAAGTTTTTTGCAATGAAATATGAGCATGCATAACAGTGACCTTTGAAGTCTCCAAAAGAAGTGTGATTCATGCAAGAAAGATTTCAACTGCACTATGTTATTGCTTTTCCATTTAAATATTGGGTTTGAACTACAAACTGCTTGGGACATTATTAAAGTGGTACATTGAGATGATTAAGACTTCTGGGAACACATGTTTTAATTAAATAAAAAGTTCATTTTGGAGGTTTGAGGAAGAGATGATGGGCAAAAAAACAGACAGGTTGAGTGACTGAATTGAATCAAAGACAAAGATATTAATCTACACACCTATGAACACCTGATTTTTTGACAAAGAAGCTAAAATTATACAATGAAAAAAGAAATCATCTGCAAAAAATGGTTGTTGCATAACTGGATATCAACATGAAGAAGAATGCAAATAGATCCATATCTATCACCATGCATGAAAGTCAAGTCCAAAGGGGATAAGACCTTAATATGCATCTGACCACACTGAAACTGATAGGAGAGAAAGTGAAAAGTAGCCTTCCAAGCATGGAACAGGAGACCACTTATAAACATAGCACCTGTAACAGTCTGAGAGGAACAATTAATAAATGGGACCTTCTGAAACTGAGAAGCTTCTGTAAAGCAAAGGACACAGTCAGTAACACAATAAGGCAGCCTACTATATGGGAAAATAAATTTCCAATCCCATATAAGATAGAGGACTAATCTCCAAAATATATAAAGAACAAGAAATTAAACATCAACATTTCAAATCATTCAATTAAAATGGGGTACAGAACTAAACAGAGAATTTTCTATAGAACGATCTCAACTGGAGGCTCGCAGTTGTCCAGGGAGATGTCCCCAGTTAGTTCCTTGGGCAACTGAGGAGAGGGAACCTGAAATGGCCCTACCCTATAACCATACTGATGAATATCTTGCATATCACCATAGAACTTTCATCTGGCGATGAATGGAGATAGAGACAGAGACCCACACTGGAGCACTGAACTGAGCTCCCAAGGTCCAAATAAGGAGCAGAAGGAGGGAGAACATGAGCAAGGAAGTCAGGATCTTGAGGGGTTCACCCACCCATTGTGACAGTGGGGCTGATCTATTGGGATCTCAACAAGGCCAGATGGACTGGGACTGAATAAGCATGGGATAAAACCAGACTCTCTGAACATGGAGGAAAATGAGGGTGGATGAGAAGCCAAGGACAATGGCACTGGGTTTTGATCCTACTGCATGAACTGACTTTGTGGGAGCCTAGCCTGTTTGGATGCTCACCTTCCTGGATGGAGGGAGGAGGACCTTGGACTTCCCACAGGGCAGGGAATCCAGACTGCTCTTCAGACTGGAGAGGGAGGGGGAATGGGATGGAAGAAGGGGAGAGGAGTAGGGGGTGGTAGAGAGGAGTGGGGATAGGGGGAGGGAAATAGGAGGCAGGGAGAGGCAGAAATTTTTTCAATTAAAAATGAATAAAAGGAAGCCTAGGCAGTTTGGATGCTCACCTTGACTAGACCTGGATGGAGGTGGGTGGTCCTTGGACTTCCCACAGGGCAGGGAACCCTGATGGCTCTTTGGGCTGAAGAGGGAGGGGGACTTGATTGGGGGAGGGGGAGGGAAATGGGAGGCAGTGGTGGGGAAGAGACAGAAATCTTTAATAAATAAATAAAAAGAAAAAAATGAATAAATTAAAAAAAATCTCAAAAGCCAAAAGACACTTAAGGAAATGTTCAACATCTTTAGCCATCAGGGAAATGCAAATCAAAATGACTCTGCAACTCTACCTTACACCTGTCAGAATGGCTAATATTAAAAATGCCAATGACTGGTTATGCTGAAGAAGATATTGCTAGTGGAAATGCAAATTTTACAACCACTCTGCAAAACAGTATGGCAGTTTCTCAGAAAATTAGGATTCAGCATACCTTAAGATCCAGCAATACAGCCTGGTCATCCTGCATGGGCTATACTGCCTGATACCTCCTCTCTCTTCCTATCCCACCCAGCTTGCATCCACAACCCTACCCCCCTCTGTCTGCCTCCCTCCCCTTTTTGACCACATAACATCTCCCAGCTCAGCCTGTTGGGGTGCGGGGACTGAATCCGAATCGGGAGGGCAATCAGGAGAGTGGTAGTTCCTTTGTCTCAATAGCCTGCCTGCACCAAGCAAGGTAGGCCCTTTGTTTACTAGCTACCTAAGCAGCATGGAGACCCGATCTGGGAACCAGGAGAGACATCATTGGGGTGAGTGAGTTTCTGACCGCAGCAGCAGCCCGGGACAGGTAACTCAGACATTCCTCATCCCTCATATACTTCCTGGTCATCGTGCAGGGGCAATACTGCCTGATACCTCCTCTCTCTTCCTATCCCACCCAGCTTGCATTCACAACCCTTCCCTCCCACCCCTGTCTACCTCCCTCCCCTCTTTGACCACATAACATCTCTCAGCTCAGCCTGTTGAGGCGATGGGACCGAATCCAAATCGGGAGAGGGCAACCGGGAGGGTGATAGTTCCTTTGTCTCAATAGCCTGCCTGAAGCAAGCAAGGTAGACCCTTTGTTGACGAGCTACCCAAGCAGCACAGAGGTCTGATCTAGGCACCAGGAGAGACATCACAGGGGAGTGACATCACTGGGAAGGTACATCAGTGGGCAAGGAGACCTGATCCTGTAAAAGAAGATCCATAGGGGAGCATTCAGAGGAAGAGATGGGCAGGTGAAAATGCAAGAACTCACCCAACAATCTGAAGAACAACATGAAACCACCAGAACCCAGCGACCTCGCAACAGGAGGACAGGAACACCTTAATCAAGAAGAAGTATAAAAAATTGACTTTATGAAAGTGTTTGATGCCCTTAAACAGCATGTAAAAAATGCCTGTATGGAAATGGATGAGAAGTATGACAGAAAGTTTGAAGAATTGAATAAATCAGTGAAAGATACCCTAGGAAACCAAGGAAAAACAATCAAACAGATAATGGAAACAGTTCAAGACTTGAAACTGAAATGGAGGCAAAGAAGAAAACACAAACAGAGGGCCGGCTGGACATGGAAAATCTAGGTAAATGAATAGAGACTACAGAAACAAGCATAACCAGCAGAATACAAGAAGTAGAAGAAAGAATCTCAGATTCTGAAGATAAATGCACTGATCAAAGAAAACAGCAAGTCCAACAAACTCTAATCACAAAACATTCAGGAAATATGGGATGCAATAAAAAGACCAAACCTAAGAATAATTGGAGTAGAAGAAGGAGAAGTGCAGCTCAATGGTCCAGAAGATATATATAATAAAATTATAGAAGAAAACTTTCCCAACCCAAAGAAAGATGTACCTATGTAGGTTCAAGAGGCATACAGAACACCAAATAGGCAGGATCAAAAAAAAAATCCCCTCGCCATATAATAATCAAAACACAAAGCATACAGAATAAAGAAAGAATATTAAGAGCCGCAAAGGAAAAAGGTCAAGTTACTTATAAAGGTAAACCTATCAGACTTACACCTTTCTTCTCTATGGAAACCATGAAAGCCAGAAGGTCCTGGATAGACGTACTGCAAAAAGTAAGACCATGGATGCAAGCCCAGACTACTATACACAGCCATTCACTATGAATGGAGAAAACAAAATTTTCCAGGATAAAAACAATTTTAAACCATACGTAGCCACAAATCCAGCCTTACAGAAAGTAATAGAAGGAAAATCACAATCCAAGGAGTTCAACAATGACCACAATAACTCAGACATCTAGAGACCCTTCACCATGGCAACTCAAAGAAGGGAAACACACAAACTCTACTACTAAAAAAGTGACTGGAGTTAAAAACCACTGGTCATTAATATCACTTAATGTCAATGGGCTCAACTCACATATAAAAAGGTACAGGCTAAAAGACTGGATAAAAAAACAGGATCCAACATTCTTCTGTTTACAAGAAACACACCTCTAACACAAAGAAAGGCACCTACTCAGAGTAAAGGACTGGGAAAAGGCTAATCAAGCAAATGGACCTAAGAAACAAGCAGGGGTGGCCATACTAATTTCTCACAAAGTCGACTTCAAACTTAAATGAATCAGAAGAGATGGAGAGGGACATTTTATACTCATAACAGGAATAATTCATCAGGAGGAAGTCTCAATCATGAATATCTATGCCCCTAATATAAAAGCACCCACGTACGTAAAAGAACCATTACTAAAACTCAAGGCAGCCATCAAACCACACACACTAATAGTAGGAGACTTCAACACTCCTCTCTCACCAATGGACAGGTCAATCAGACAGAAACCTAACAGAGAAATAAGAGAATTAATGGAGGTAATGAATCAAATGGACTTAACAGACATCTATAAAACATTCCACCCAAATAGGAAAGAATGTACCTTCTTCTCTGCAGCTCATGGAACCTTCTCGAAAATTGACCACATCCTTGGCAACAAAGCAAACTTCCACAGTTACAAAAAAATATTCGTAACCCACTGTGTCTTATCAGATCACCATGGACTAAAGTTAGAATTCCACAACAATGCTACCTCCAGAAAGCCTACAAACTCATGGAAACTGAACAGTTAACTATTGACCCACACCTGGATCAAAGAAGAAATAAAGAAAGAAATTAAAGTCTTCCTTGAATTCAATGAAAATAAAGAAACAACATAGTCAAACTTATGGGACATTATGAAAGCAGTCCTGAGAGGAGAGTTCATAGCACTAACTGTCCATTTAAAGAAAACAGAGAAAGCACACATTGGAGACTTAACATCCCACCTGAAAGCTCTAGAAAAAAAAGAAGCATACTCACCTAGGAGGAGTAGAATCCTGGAAATAATCAAACTGAGGGCTGAAATCAACAAAATATAAACACAGAAAACAATCCAAAGAATCAATGAAACAAAAACCTGGTTCCTGGAGAAAATCAACAAAATTGATGAAACCCTATCCAAACCAGTCAAACGGTAGAGAGAGAATATGCAAATTAACAAGATCAGAAATGAAAAGGGGAACATAACCACAGACACAGAGGAAATTCAGAGACATATTAGATCTTACTACAAAAGCCTGTACACCACAAAACTGGAAAATGTAAAAGAAATGGACACGTTTTTAGATAAATACCATATACCAAAGTTAAATCAGGACCAGGTGAACAATCTAAATAAACCTGTGAGTCACAAAGAATTAGAAGCTGTTATCAAAAATCTTCCTACCAAAAAGAGCCCAGGACCAGATGGTTTCAATGCAGAATTCTAATAGAACTTCCAAGAAAACCTAATACCTATAATCCTTAATGTATTTCACAATATAGAAACAGAAGAGTCATTGCCAAATTCCTTTTATGAAGCTACAGTTACTCTGATACCAAAACCACACAAAGACTCTACCAGGAAAGAGAATTACAGGTCAGTCTCACTCATGAACATCGATGCAAAAATCCTCAACAAAATACTGGCAAACCAAATCCAAGAACACATTAGAAAAATTATCCATTATGATCAAGTATGCTTCATCCCAGAGATGCAGGGCTGGTTCAACATACGAAAATCTATCAATGTAATCCATCACATAAATAAACTGAAAGAAAAAAAAATATGATCATTTCACTAGATGCTGAAAAAGCATTTGACAAAATTCAATATTCCTTTATGATAAAAGTCTTGGAGAGACTAGGGATACAATGGTCATACATAAATATAATAAAAGCTATTTACAGCAAGCTGACAGCTAACATCAAATTAAATGGAGAGAAATTCAAAGCCATCCCACCAAACTCAGGAACATGAAAATGCTGTCCACTCTCACCATACCTCTTCAATATAGTGCTTGAAGTTCTAGCAATAGCAATAAGACAACATAAGGGGATCAATGGGATGCAAATTGGAAAGGAAGAAGTTAAACGTTCTTTATTTGCAGATGATATGATAGTGTACATAAGTGACCCCCAAAACTCCACCAAAGAACTTTTACAGCTGATAAACACCTTTAGTAATGTGGCAAGATACAAGACCAACTCCAAAAAATCAGTTGCCTTCCTATACACTAAGGATAAGGAAGCAGAGAGGGAAATCAGAGAAGCTTCACCTTTCACAATAGCCACAAACAGCATAAAATATCTCAGGGTAACTCTAACCAAAGAAGTGAAAGATCTATTTGACAAGAACTTTAAGTCTTTGAAGAAAGAAATTGAAGATTGCATTCCCACCAGCAATCTTGTGCAACCACTTTGGAAATCAGTGTTTTGGTTTTTCAGGAAATTCGGGATCAACCTACCCCTAGACCCAGCAATACCACTCTTGGGAATATACCCAAGAGATGCCCTTTAATATGACAAAAGCATTTGTTCAACTATGTTCATAGCAGTATGATTTGTAATAGCCATAACCTGGAAACAGTCTAGATGCCCTTCAATGGAAGAATGGATGAAGAAAGTGTGGAATATATACGCATTAGAGTACTATGCTGCGGTAAAATACAATAACTTTTCGAATTTTGCATGCAAATGGATGGAAATAGAAAACACTATCCTGAGTGGGGTAGCCCAGACCCAAAATGATGAACATGGGATGTACTCACTCATAATTGTTTTTTAGCCATAAATAAAGGTCACGAAGTCTTTAACTGGTGAACCTAAAGAAGCTAAATAAGAAGATGAATCCAAGGAATAACATATAATTATCCTCTTGGCTATGGGAAGTAGACAAAATTGCTGGGAGAAAATTGGAATCTTGGGGGTGGGGTGGGATGGGGATAAGGGGGAGATGGGGAGAGAAAAGTGAGAACGGGAGGATTGGGGGAACTTGGGGAAACAGGATGATTGGGATAAAGGAAGGTTGGATAGGGGAGCACGGAAGCACAATTCTTAGTTAAGGGAGCCACCTTAGGGTTGGCAAGAGACTTGAACCTAGGTTGGCTCCCAGGAGCCCAAGGCAATGTCCCCAGTTAGTTCCTTGGGCAACTGAGGAGAGGGAACCTGAAATGGCCCTACGCTATAACCATACTGACGAATATCTTGCATATCACCATAGAACCTTCATCTGGTGATGAATGGAGATAGAGACAGAGACCCACACTGGAGCACCGGACTAAGCTCCCAAGGTCCCAATGAGGAGCAGAAGGAGGGAGAACATGAGCAAGGAAGTTGGGACCATGAGGGGTTCACCCACCCACTGAGACAGTGGGGCTGACCTATTGGGAGCTCACCAAGGCCAGATGGACGGTGACTGAAAAAGCATGGGTTAAAACCAGACTCTCTGAACATTGCAAACAATGAGGGCTGTTGAGAAGCCAAGGACAATGGCACCAGGTTTTGATCCTACTTCATGTTCTGGCTTTTTGGGAGCCTAGCCAGTTTGGATGTTCACCTTCCTAGACATAATGGGGGGGGGTCCTTGGACTTTCCATAAGGCAGGGAACCCTGATTGCTCTTTGGACTGGAGAGGGAGGGGGAGAGGAGTGGGGAAAGGGGGAGAAGGGTGGGAGGAGTGGGAGGGTAATGGGAGGTTGGGTGGAGGCGGAATATTTTTCCTTTTCTCAATAAAATAAAATAATAATAATAAAAATATCCAGCAATACAAATGAAATGTTGTGAACTCCTTTATACATTAATATTGATTGTAGAGTAAAGGAAATTCATGCTGCAATCCACAGACACAGCAGAGTTAACCACAAAGGATCAAGTGAGGGATACATGGATCTCCCTGAAAGGGGCACTAGAATAGGTCTTCTAAATTGAATAGGGGTAGTTGGGGATGGGAAGAGGAGAAAGCAGGATCAGGGTACTTTGGTGTAGATGGAATGGGGAAAACTACAGGAATTGGGGAATATATGGGAGTTGGTATGGTACCTAGTACAGTATATATTCATTGGATTGTATGAAAAGGCCCCTAGCAAGGACTTTTAGGAAAGAGGGAAAGAAGTCTGTGAAGTCTTCTCTAATGAGGCAATGTATTCAATGTTGGAACAGAGACACCAACCCAGCAACAGTACCTTCACTCTACATCTAGTCCTGCTTGCAATATATATTGAGTTATTTGATCCCCAGAACTAGTAGGAGTAAACAACAAATAAATCGTGAAACTTCAGGCCCATTCCATTAGAGGGAGACAATGCCCATCCTAACTGTATGACCAAGTACCTCAAGCTCACTATACTACAGGTCTATGATAGAACCAAACAAGATAGAAAAAAAAAGTCCATGAAATGATTTCTCATAATATTCTGCCATTCTCATAGAATGCTACCTCATCCACTTGTTATCAGACTGGCCTATTCCAGGAACTGAAAGCACCAGGAGCAGACACAGGCATTCAAACAATAAGAGGAGCTAAGGAGACCTGCTGACAATGGGGAAAAAGTATCATAGCAATCACCTCCCACCTTGGTTGAGGACACTAGGTTAATACAGCCCACAGAATCAACTAAGCAGGAGTTATTAGTGCTCACAGAGACTAGTGATCCTCTAGGGGCCTGTGCTATATGCTTTGCATATATGTTATCAGTTAATACTATGGTGTTTTGTGGGACTTCTAGGACTAGTTGTGTGTATATGTGTGGTGTACTTTAACTCACTTGACAGCTTTTGAGACCCCTTTCCTCATACTGGGTTTCTATATCCAGGCTTTATATGGATTCTGCATAGTCTTACTTTAACTTGTTGTACCATGTATGTGGGCTGGATTTCCATGTCTACTTGACAATGACCTAAAGACATCAGACATTAGTGAGCCTCAGGAAAAAAAATGCTTCTATGGGATTCAGAAATGAGGCATTCTCATCCACACACTGAGTCAATGGGGATGTTCTATTGGGAACTCACCAGGGCAAGCTGGCCTGGGTCTGAGGGCGCATGGGATGGAGGCAGTCTTGCTGAACATAGTGGACAATGAGGACTACTGGGAACAATGGCAATCGGTTTTTGATCCTACTGCATGTACTGTCTTTGTGGGAGCCTAGGCAGTTTGGATGCTCAGGGTACTAGACCTGGATGAAGATGGGTAGTTCTTAGACTTCCCACAGGGCAGGGAACCCTGATTGCTCTTTGGGCTGATAAGGGAGGGAGACTTGATTGGGGGAGGAGGAGGGAAATGGGAGGTGGTGGTGGGGAAGAGACAGAAATCTTTAATAAATAAATAAATAAATAAAAGAAATGAGGCATTCTCTCAAAGACTGATCAATGGCAGAGGGCACAGACCATTGAGAGTTGTGCCATCCCTGGGCTGGTCCTGGGTTCTATAAGAAGAGAGGCTGAGTAAGTCCTATGAAGTTAGAAAGTAAGAAGCACTCCCCCATCATATTTGCATCAATTCTTGACTCAAGGATCCTGCCCTTCTTAAGTTCCTTCCCTGATATTCTTTAATAGTGAACAACAATATGGAAGTATAATCAAACTAAACCCTTCTCACCCAATTTTGCTTTTTGGTCATGGTGTTTCTTCACAACAGCAGAATCCCTAATTAAAACAAGACACCATGTTTTGTTGATATGTATGAGATTCTAAAGGTAAAAAAGAAGAGAGATTTTGGGGAAATGTGGGACTGAGATGAATGGTGGAAGGAAGCACTGTAGTTAAGGTTAAAAAAAAGAAGAAACAAAAGACTAATGAAAGAGAGGAATGAGGACAAGTGAGGGAAGATTGGGTCAAGGTAAGAAGAAAATTCAGCAGAGCAAATGCCATATCCTCTCAGGTACAAGGGGCAACATATTTTGTTCATTTGGTTTTGTGTTTTTGTTTTGTGTTTCTTGAGACAGGGTTTCTCTGTAGCTTTGGGCCTTTCTTGGAACTAGCTCTTGTAGACCAGACTGGCCTTGAACTCACAGAAATGTACTGGTGAGTCTTCATTTTCCAAGGGCTTACTTAATTGGCTCTATCCCTAGTGAAGCAGTAATTTAATTGATATTTAAAATAAAAACTCAGACCAGGTAGTTGTGGCACACACCTTTAATTCCAGCACTTTAGGGAGAAAGAGGCAGGCAGATCTCTTTGAGTTCAAGGCCAGCCTGGGCTACAAAATGAGTTCCAGGATAGGATCCAAAGCCACCAAGAAAACCTGTCTAAGAAAAACTAAATGAAACTGAAATAAAATAAAATAAAAAGCCAGGCGGTGGTGGCGCACGCCTTTAATCCCAGCACTTGAGAGGTGGAGGCAGGCAGATCTCTGTGAGTTCGAGACCAGCCTGGTCTACAAGAGCTAGTTCCCGGACAGGCTCCAAAACCACAGAGAAACCCTGTCTCAAAAAACCAATAAATAAATAAATAAATAAATAAAACAAAAACTCAAGCGTCAGACAGCAGGGTAAGAATTTGAAAGATCAGAAAACCAATTGATCAGCCACTGGAGACTACTATTTCTTCAATTTCTCCATGCAAGAAAAGAGCCCATATCTTCTCTCAAGCCTGTCTTAATAATCCTGACTCCTACCTGGCCAAAGTCCTTCAAACCTCTAGGGTAATTCTCAGTCAGGTTGTTGTTAGCTCTGTCCTCACTCCAAGCAAGCTTTATTATGAGAACATGATCAAAATGTCATACCTTTTCACCTTTCTTACTAAATAAAAAGTGAAGAATTTAACTAACACAGTAAAGCTATATACAAAATATATAACAACTATGTACAAATATATATAGAATACAATGAACAATTCATTTGTATTTGGTAAATTTAGAGAAAATACTTAATTATCTATCCAATCTAGGTAAGTCCAAAGGGTTGTACCTAAATCATTTTTTATCCCAACCTAAAATAAAACTTTTATATCTCTTAACCTTACATATTTCATGCTAGTTTCTGAGCTGTTTCAATTTGGTACCAACAGAGAACCACAATTATCTAGTATTAGAGACCTGAGAAGGATATAATGCTACCTGAGTAAACAGAAAGTATAGTGTTTATCTATCTCCATGCAGAAATCTCAAGTCCAAATAGATCAAAACTTGAAACCAACCACATCGAACTTCATAGAAAAGAAAGTGGAAAGTACATTTGAACACATTGATACAGGGACCACTTTCTAAATATAACCCCAACAAGACTAACACTAATAGCAACATTTAATAGATGGGACCACCTAACACTGAGAACTTTCTGAAAAGTAGAGGAAATGTTTAATAAAATGGCAGCCCACAGGATAGAAAAAGGTCTTCTTCAACCCCACTTCAAACAGACGGATGATATCCAAAATATATAAAGAGCTCAAGGAACTGGTCATCAGAAGAACAAATAAGCCAATGCGAAAAAAATTGTACAGACTTAAACAGAGAACTCTCAACAGATGACAATAAAATGACTGAAAGACACTTAAGGAACTGCTCAACATCCTTAGCCATTAAAGAATGGTAAAAAAAAAAAAAACTTCGAGATCCCACCTTATACCTGTAAGAATAGCCAAGATCAAAAACACTGATGACAGTTTATGCTGGAGAGGATGGGGTCCCTGCATGCAAGCTAGTACAATCACTTTAGAAATCAGAATGGTGATTTCTCAGTAAATTAGGACACAACGTACCTCAAGTCCAATCAATACCACTTTGGGTATAACATAAATGATTCTCAATCATACCACATGTGTGATATATTCATAGGGCATGTGTGCAGCTATATCCATATCAGCACTATTTGTATTAGACTGGTAACAACCTAAACACTCCCTGACCAAAGAATGATGAAGAATATGTGCTGCATTTACACAATGGAGTACCACATAGCTGAAAAAAATAATGACATTTTGAAATTGCAGGCAAATTTATTGATCAAGAACACATCATACTAAGTGAGGTAACCCAGACCCAGAAAGACAAATATACAATGTCCCCACTCATACGTGGATTTTAGACCTAAGGCAAAGAAAACCAGCCTACAATTCTCAACCCCAGAAAACCTAGATAACAAAGAGGAATCTAAGACAGACATACATGGATCTAATCTACATGGAAAGTAGAAAAAGACAGAATCTTCTGAACTAATTGAGAGCATGGGGATCATGGGAGAAGGTAGAAGAGGGGAGAAAGGTAGGAGAGCAGAGGAAAATAGATATGTCAATGAAAACAATTTTTAAAAACAAGGAAATGACAAAACAACTGACTGCCTAGACAGTCACCCAAGATTCCACTGTCCTGTTGGACTTTTAACTTTAGCCTCTACATCTAGAAGATCTGAACAAGTTTCTGTGAAGCAGGAATTTTGAAGGATTGTCTTGCTGTGCTATGGCAATGCTCAGCTGTCACTTTCTTTCATGTCCTGCCTATCTAACTTAAGACAGTATACTGTCAGTAGTTAACTCAAAGGGCAGTTTCTTGCCAGTGCCTAACTCTTGCCAGGAAGAAAGTTAACTACATTTAGTCATTTCTATGATAGCCATCATTTCTCTGAAGTAGATTGGTGTTGTCAGGAACAGACATGTCTTGTCATAAAAGCCTTATATAATCATAACATCTTAAATGCCAAATTTTGAATAGGAAATGTTTGACAACTTATTTAAAATGTATTTTTGGCCAGGGAGTGATGGTCATGTCTTTAATCCCAGTACTTTTGTGGCAGAAGAATATTGATCTCAGTGTGCTCCAGGCCAGGCTGGTCTACAAAATGATTTCCAGGAAAACCAGAGTAATACAAAGGAACCCTATCATGAAAAAATGGAAATGAATTGTCTTTTTGTTTCACCTTGAAAGACTCCCTAACATGACCATAAGTATGATTATAATATATAATTTTTAACCTATAATTTTATTAATTTAATTAGCTTATAATAGTAATTTTAAGGACTAGAGATTTGTTTTACATCGTAGTGACTTGTTGGGCATACAACAATATATAACAGTAGAAATATATTTACATCCAGGCGGTGGTGGCACACATCTTTAATCCCAGCACTCGGGAGGCAGAGGCAGGCGCATCTCTGGGAGTTCGAGGCGAGCCTGTTCTACAAGTGCACCAAAACTACAAAGAAACCTTGTCTCGAAAAACAACAACAACAACATATATATATATATATATATATATATATATATATATATATATATATATATCTCAGAATGTTTTATCAAAAATAATTTTGTATTTGCATGAATATACACAAATATATTAAATAAGATTAGAAATATCTATAATATAACAAAAATAATCTCAAATATGTATTAATATACAAAAGCCATGCTAATGTAAAATATTTAATAATAATAATTGCTTTTATTTAAAGTCAATTGATATAATTTATCCTATAATTTATACATCATTCCTTTTTCTTTTCAGAACAAGATCACTGAATATAATCTCCTTTGTTTATGTCTTTTACAATTACCCATAGTAACTTGTTACCACCTCCACCTCAATGATAACACAAATCATGAGCTAATGCATGACCAAAGTGCTTCCCCCAACTCTTGCAAATATGGGAACCATATTTTAAAAATTATTTTTTGATGTCTGTGAGCAATGCCATCTATAAGGGTCCCTGAAACAAACTTAGGATAATTTCATTTCATGGGAGAATTGCCTGTATGATCTCTTGTCCAGTCTTTGTGTAATGGGAAAATGGAGGAATTATCTCAAGTTCTGGCTAGTGTAGTGCATGAGGACCATCTTGGATAGTAATCTTGAAATTGTCCTGAATAATACATAGCCCAAAGCTGACTTTTGGAAGGGGTAGTCAGTTTAGTGGCATTGCCACACTCTAGTAGCAATCAATCTAGTAGGCCCTAAGCCCCTGTTTAAAATTTTAATGGTCACTGCTAAGAATGATCATGGTTTATTGCAGAAAATATTTTAAGTGCCATATGTAGTAAAGCCCAAAGTGGTTAAGGGAGCATAGTTTTTTATTTATATACAGAATTCAAAAACTTAATTTTAAGTTACTTGATAGAGATTTAGACCCAAAATCATGAACAGGAATTAAGAACAACCTTTTTTAAAATTAGATTTTAGATGTAGTGCAAATTGATCTTATTCATAAAATCTGTAGTCAGATAGTAGGGCTGAAAGCTGAAAGATTAGAAAAGCATAGCATCTAGCCACTAGTTCTTAGCTTTATGAAATTCACAGTCCAATGTGGGAGCCCACATGTGACTCAGTTTCCATCTGGAGTCATTTCAGACTTAAAGATTCTATTTGAGTCTGACCACACCTGTTGTTCTTCTTCCAGTAACCTTGTGGGCTGTGAGTAACATCTGTGTTTCTCAACAGAAAAAGCATTTTGCTCAGCTGAAAAAGACCATTTTTTCTCTTAAGGTTTGGGCTAGTGTAGGCCAGGCAGGGGCACTCCTTTCTAGTGATTAGAAGCTGCTTAGTTTAATCAGATAATGCACAGGTTTGAGCTGCCACCAAGCACAGTACAGGGAGGTGAGGATCTGACTGTACTGCTTTTTGATCTGCCTTTTGACTGTGTTTAGTATATTATGCTGGCTGAGAAATAAACTCATGCTGGTTCTCATTCTAACCTATGATTCTGTCTTCATTTCTCTTAATCTAACTTTTCCTTAGCCTCAGCATTCCCTCTAAGGGAACCCCTAGATAAATGTTGTTAGACTCACCAAATGGGGTATCCTGTCTCTGTAAGTCCTCAGAGTGAATGCTGTTTCTACAAAACACTCAATCCTCAGCTCCTCTCTCATACCACCTTATATTCTTCTCTCTGCCCAGGCATGCCACTTCCTATCTGCAACTCCTTGGTGGAAGTATGAAGCATGTAAAAGAATGCAAGCTGAAGGAATTCTGGAGATAAAAAACTAGATAAATGAAAAGGAAAAACTGGCAAATCAAGGTGAAGTCCATCCTATCTTTTGCTTCTATTCTGGACTGAGGTGGAAACCACTCTCCACGTGCAAATCCTTTTCCTCCAACTGCAATGGATATTCAGTTTCATACTCAAATTTATAACCTTGAAAATGGAGTAGAATCATTTACTTTAAGATTTTAAAGGTGCAATGTAGGACAAGTCCTACCAAGAAACTGTTTCAAAAAATTTTAATAAAAGGAGTAAAAGAAGAATAGCATCTTGGATACTTCCCCAGAGGGGAAATGGAAGGAAATGGGAGAATTATAAGAAGTCAGGAAACAATATCATATGAATTTGGGAGGAGGTCAGACAATTCTACTCAATTGGAACACAGGTTATCTGAAGAACTTTACTAAGAGCACAGTGGCCTGGGGACTGATAACCATAGCTCCATATGGTGAAAGGGTTGGGTTCCTAGGACCTAAAAGAACCCCTCCACAAAGGCCTTGGCACCAGACCATTACCAGCTCTCCAAAGTACATTCCAGGTTTTAGAGAATGAGCTCTGTTTTATTATCAATACATCAGCTCCTTAGGGAAACTCACAAGGCTTAGCGCCAGGCTGTTACAAGATCTCCTAGGAATGTCCCTGCTCCCTGCCTCAGGGAATAAATAAACCCTTGATTGATCAGGTAACTCCTTAGCAAAACAATGTTTGGCATTTCAAATATGTGTCACCTGGTGTCCTATTGCCCATCTGGAAGAACTGTGCTTTTCTTAAGAAGAAAACTGAAACTTTGAGCCACATCAGGCCTTATGGTTGTTTAGGAACCTGTAATGCCTCCTTGAAACGCTTGCTAGAGGTTTTTTTTTTTCATATGAGGATGTGCCTGGTGTCTGGTTTTAAATCAGTGGTGGCTTCTCTGTAGTAGTTTGGAGCTGAATATCTGGACAATCAAGTTGAACAATGTGTGCCCTAACATCCTAATCTCTAACAGCCCTGATTAAAATACATTTAGCTTCTGGGTGATTTAGAGGCAGTCCTCCCTCAGCTAATTCTACTTTGTGAGACTGAACTATTTCCAAGGCACTGGAAAATCCTTTATATCAGCAATTCAACTCTTCTAAATGGCAGCTTAGAAGTGCAGTGCTACCCAACAGGTGAGATGCCTTGATACCGTCCACATAGTTAAATATAAGTGGTGATTGTATGTAAGGTTAAATGCAAAGTGCTCAATTTTGAGAAAACACTGGAGAAACTAGGCCTCTCAAAATATGGCATATTGAAGTTGAGAAGAAAGATGTTTGTACACACAGCACCCTGCACCAAATTCTCTAAGCAGATTAAACCCACAGCATTATTTCTAGGAATTAGCAAGACCACATGGGAATTTATGAGGCAGAGAATATGGCGGCAGATTCCCACACAGATCCTGCAAGTATGCACCATCCTGTCTGCTGCACCTCAACCTCTGCTCCTCCCCATCTGGGGACAGCATTCCCTCGCTCACCATGTTGTGGTTCCCCAATCGCCACAGCTCTCAGTTCATCGTCTCCCTGCAGCAGCTACTACATCACAGCACAGGAATCAACTGGCACAAGCTCCTCCACAAAGCCGAGTCTGAAGGCGGGTGCCCGGAAGAGCCCTGCACTGTTTCTGACTGGCAGGTCAGCTGGAGGGTCTGATTGGCTGATGCCATCTGAGTGGCAAGCACAGTGTCTACAGGGCTTCAGTGTGATTAAAGACAAAGCACGCTGGTTCCTGGCCAGTCAATCCACCCCAGTCAAAGATCTTTCTAGATTGGCCAAGCTTTGCATTTCAATAGCACTTGCCCCTTGCTCCAAAAGGAGACACTTTCACAATCTTGCACTCCATAGGAACTTTCCCTTTTTCCTCCAGGACACAATGTGGCTAGGTAGTTTGTGCTGTGCTAGGTGGATGCAGTGATTTTTTGTTCTACAGGTTTCCGGAAGGGTGCGCAGAATATTAACAGCTAAAGATAACTTTAAGGGTACAAAAGATGATTGTTCTGTGGCTTCATGCTAAGGTCACATGAACTAAAGTTACTTTTTACATGATTTTTACAGCTACTTCACACAACAGAAAAGAGAAAAGGAGGAACCAGATCTTAAAAGAGATGATTAGTCTTTCCCCAACTGATGGCTGGATGATGGCTGCATTGCTTTATGGGTTCTATTCCTGAAATTCAAAGTAAAATCCACGCAAATGAATAATAATAAAAAAGTGTAGTGCTCATGAAAATTTGAATACATAGATAATAATGGAGCTAGGAATAATGTCTTCATGAGCACTATTGTTAGCCAGCACATCTCTTTCCATAATCAGGTAAATAAAATATACAATTGCAGTATTCAAGATTCTCTACATGAGCAGATCAGGTAGAATGAATCTCACCATGATTTTAAAAAGTGGGCTTATTAGAATGTGTCACAGCTGTGGCCCTGGTAACTTAAAAATAGCTCCCTACCAATAGTAAATGGAAAAATCCAATTCATCTCTTCTCAACGATTTGTCTAAGATCAAGTGAAAAATTCAATAGTTGTTCAGTTCTCAAGACTGGCTATTGTGTGTGTTTTGTTTTCTGCTATGAAGTTGAGTAGTGTGCTTTCAAGGTCTCCGCAGAATCATCTTGGGATGTTGATGGAGATGGCATTAAATATATTAATTGCTTTTGGTAGGGTTGCCATTTTTATTATATTGATTCTATCTATCCAAGAGCATCTTTCCATTTTCTTGTATTTTCTTCAATTTCTTTCTTTAAAGACTTAAGTTTTGAAATAACATTTCTTTCACTTCCTTGATTACTGTTACCAGAAGATATTTTAAATTATTTGTGGCTATTGTAAATGGTGATGCTCCTCTGATTACTTTCTTAGCTTCTTTCTTATTTGTATATAGGAGGGGTACTGATTTTTTTGAGCTGATCTTGTATCCTGACAAATTACTGAAGGTACTTATGGGCTGTAGGAGTTCCCTGACAGAGTTTGTGGGGTCACTTATTTATACTATCATATCATCTGAGAGTAGCAAAAGCTTAACTTCTTCCTTTCCAGTTTGGATCCCCATGATCTTCTTTTGTTTTCTTTTTTCTCTAGCTAGAATTCAAGAACTATGTTTACTAGGTATGGTGAGAAAGGACAGCCTTGAATTAGTCTTCATTTTAGTGGGATCATTTTGAGTTTCTCTCCATTTAATTTGTTATATGATTTCTGTATATTTCTTTTATTATGTTAAGATATCTTTCTTGTATCCCTGATGTCTCCAAGACCTTTAGTGTGAAGGGGTATTGGATTTTGTCAAATGCTTTTTCAGCATCTAATGAGAAGATTATATTTTTTCTCTCAATTTATTTATATGATGGATTATATTGGCAGACCATATTTGTCATATGTTAAACCATTCTGCATCACTGGGATGATGCTAATTTCATCATGGTGAATAATTTTTTGGTGTGTTCTTTGATTCAGTTTGTCAATATTTTATTGAGTATTTTTTCATTAATGATCATGGGGGTGATTGGTATATAATTCTCCTTTTTGATTCTTTGTGTGGAATTAGTATCAGGGTAACTGTAACATCATAAAATGGAAATATTTGTATGGAACTGTTCCTATTGTTTTTCTTTTGTGTAACCATTTGAGGAGTATAGTTGTTACCTCTTCTTTGAAGTTCTGGTAGAATTCTGCACTGAAACCATCCAGTCCTTGGCTTTTTATTTTTGAGGTGAAGGGAGGCTTTTGATGTCTGCTTCTATTTACTTGAAGGTTATAGGTGTTTTTTAATTCTTCACCAGGTCTTGATTTAATTTGGTTTGTGGTACCTATTCAGAAAATTGTCCATTTACCTTACATTTTCCAATTTTGTGGAATACAGGATTTGAGGTATGATGAAATGATTCTCGGGATTTTCTCAGTTTCTGTTGCTATGCCCACCTTTTTATTTATGATTTTGTTAGTTTGAATGTTCTCTCTCTGCCTTTTGGTTAAGTTGGAAAAGGGTTTGTGACCCGCCCAGCAGGTCCTAAGTTATTCCAGGGACTGAAGAGGCACTATCTGAAAGACATGGGAGAGGAAAAGAGACGGACGCCAAGCAGTATTCCTTGTCAAGGCATCCCCTTTATTGAAGCAAGTATGAAACTTATATACTCCTCAGTGATGAGCTTGGGGCAGGGGGAACTCAGGAAGGGGGAAGGGGGAAAGGGAAGGAGGGGCTCAGTAGCTAGGCAACTAAGTGGGGCAGTTTGGCAGCTAAGCAGGGCAGTTGCAAGGTCAGTGGCTAGAACACCTGCTGTTAGTGATAAGCAGCAAGCCTTGAAGACACTCTGTGGTCCTTTCCAGAGCTCGAGTCTCCAGAGTCAGCATGTAATATTTTGACTAACTTTAAGTTTTCTGTCTCATGATTTTCACTTCAAGGCCCTGTGAGATTTGAGAAAGGGAAAGCCTGAAATGGCTCCTGACAGGTTTGTCTATCTTCTTGATTTCTTTTTTTGAAAAGAATAGCTCTCTGTTACATTGATTCTTTGTAGGTTTTCCTTTCTATTTTACTGACTTTACCCCTAAATTTGATTATTTCCTGACATCTACTCATCCAGGGTGAGTCTTTTGTTCTGGAGCTTTCAGGAGTGCTGTTAACTCACTAGTGTGAGATTGCCCCACTTTCATTATGCAGGCACTTAGTGTTATGACCTTTCTTCACAGCACTGCTTTGATAGTGTCCCATACATTTGGGTATGTTGTGCCTTCATTTTCATTGTATTCTAGAAAGTCTTTAATTTCTTTTCTTCTTTCTTCTTTGACCCATTGTTGATTCACCTGAGCACTATTCACGTACCAAGGGTTTGTAGACTTTCTGTGATTAGTGTTGTTGTTGAATTCTAACTTTAAAACAGGGTGATTTGATGAGACACAGGTGGTTATAACAATTTTTTGTGTCTGTTGAGGTTTGCTTTATCCCCATGTATGGGGTCAATTTTAGAGAAGATCCATGAGGTGCTGAGAAGAATTTATATTCTTTTGTGTTTGGGAGGAATGTTCTGTAGATGTCTGTGAAGTCCATTTGTGTCATGACATCTGTTAGTTGTTTTATTTCTCTGTTAACTTTTTGTGTTGTTGACCTTTTTACTGGGGAGAGTGGGGTGTTGAAGTCTCCTACTATTAGTCCTACTATTAGTGTGTAGGGTTTGACTGCGATTTAAGCTTTAGCACTGTTTCTTTTACATATGTGTGTTCTCTTCTATGTGTGTTCACTTGTATTTCAGGCATAGATGTTCAGGATTGAGATTTAGTCTTGATGGATTTTTTTCCTGTGATGACTATGAAGTGTACTTCCCCATCTATTCTGAGTGATTTTAGTTTGTAGTCTATTTTGTTAGATATTAGGATAGCTATACCTGCTTGTTTCTTAGGTTCATTTTATTGAAAATCATTTTCCAACCCTTTACTCTGAGGCAATGTCTGTCCTTGAGGTTGAGGTGTGTTTCTTATATACAGCAGAAGGATATATTCTGCTTTCATATCCATTCTCTTAGCCTGTGTGTGCATTTTTATAGGTGAATTGGGTCCAAAAATATTTGGAGATATTAATAACCAGTGATTGATAATTCCTTTTATTTTGGTGGTAGTGCTTGTTTCCTTTCTTCGGGGTTTGCTGATATGGGGTTATCTGTTGCTTGTGTTTTTGTGGGCACAATTAGCTTTTTTTTTTTTTTTTTTTTTGTTTTTTCGAGACAGGTTTTCTCTGTGGTTTTGGAGCCTGTCCTGGAACTAGCTTTTGTAGACCAGGCTGGTCTCGAACTCACATAGATCAGCCTGCCTCTGCCTCCCAAGTGCTGGGATTAAAGGAGTGCGCCACCACAGCCAGGCAACAATTACCTTTTTTGAGTTGGAGTTTTTCTTCTATTTCTATTTGTTTTTTTTTTTTTTTTGATTTTTTTGAGACAGGGTTTCTCCGTAGCTTTTGGTTCCTGTCCTGGAACTAGCTCTTGTAGACCAGGCTGGCCTCTTTAAGTTAGAATTTGTGGATTATTGTTTAAATCTGGGTTTGTCATGGAATATTATGATTTCTCCATCTATGGCCACTTAAACATTTCCTGGGGCTAATTGTCTCTGTTTTATCCATGGTCTCTTACTGTCTACAGCACGTTTGTCCAGGACCTTATGTATTTCATGGTTTCAATTAAGAATTAAGGTTTAAACCGGGCAATGGTTGTGCATGCCTTTAATCCCAGCACTCGGGAGGCAGAGGCAGGTGGATCTCTGTGAGTTCGAGACCAGCCTGGTCTACAGAGCTAGTTCCAGGACAGGCTCGAAAGCCACAGAGAAGCCCTGTCTCAAAAAAATAAAATAAAATAAAATAAAAGAATTAAGGTTTAGCCAGGTGGTGGCTCACTCTTTTAATTTCAGCACTCAGGAAGCAGAGGAAGCAGAGGCAGGAGGTACTCTGTGAGTTTGAGACCAGACTGGTCTACAAGAGCTAGTTCCAGGACAGGCTCTAAAACCACAGAGAAACCTTGTCTCGAAAAACCTAGGTTGGGAATGTTTTCTTCAATGATTTTGCTGAGTATGTATTCTGTGCCTTTGAGCTGGAGATCTTTTCCTTCTTCTGTCTCTGTTATTCTTAGGTTTGAATTTTTTTTTCGTTTTTGAGACAGGGTCTATGTGTAGCTTTGGAGCCAGTCCTGGAACTAGCTCTGTAGACCAGGCTGGCCTCAAATTCACAAAGATCCACCTGTTTTTGTGACCCAAGTGCTGGGATCAAACGCGTGCTCCACCAACGTCCGGAACTAGATATGAATTTTTCATGATGTCCCAAATTTCCTAGATGTTTTGTGTTAAAAATTTGCTGAATTTAAAATTTTCTTATAGCAATGAATATATTTATTTTTCTGCACTTTCAACTGCTGATATTCTTCCTTCCATCCCTTCTATTTGGTTAACTATGTGTGCATCTGTTTTTCCCATTTGTTTAAATGGATTTTCCATTTCTAGAATTTCCCTTTTGGTGTTTTCTTTATTGCCTTTATTTCAGTTTTCAAGTCTTGAAGTGTTTCAACTCTTTGCTTCCCATGTTTTTTTTTTTTTTTTTTTTTTTTTTTTTTTTTCGAGACGGAGTTTCTCTGTAGCTTTGGTGCCTGTCCTGGAACTAGCTCTTGTAGACCAGGCTGGTCTTGAACTCACAGAGATCCGCCCGCCTCTGCCTCCCAAGTGCTGGGATTAAAGGCATGTTTGATTTTTTTTTTTTTGGTTTTCTTTAAGAGATGTGTTGATTTCTTCCAATTGTTTTTTGTTTGCCTTTTCCTCCATTTCTTTAAGTGATTTTTTTATTTCCTCTTTAAATCTGTCCATCATCCTCTAAGGTTAGGTTTTTTTTTTTTTAATTTATTTTCGAGACAGGGTTTCTCCATAGCTTTGTGGTTCCTGTCCTGGAACTAGCTCTTGTAGACTAGCCTGGCCTTGAACTCACAGAGATCGTCTGCCTCTGCCTCCTGAGTGCTGGGATTAAAGGTGTGCGCCACCACCGCCCACCAAGGTTATGTTTAAAATTATTTTTTTCTCCCTCTTCTATGTTAGGCTGGTCAAATCTTCCTGTAGTATTTCTATTTAAAAAAAGTCAACCTGTCTACTTAAGTATTGAACTCTTTCTCAGCTGAATTCACCTTTTGATCAGTATTTACATGGAATGCAAGGATCTTTATCCCCCTTTCCCTTTCACAGAGATTATTCACATTCTCCTTCCTCAGATGTCTTCTCTCACCAATTTTCTAATCATGCTTTTTACTAATCCCTCAGCATCCAGTTAAGCCACTGGATAAAGTTCATCAATTAGTGCATTGCTAGTTGTAGATTAGACCATCTCTCCTTCCAAATAAACCACATTGAAATGTGTACTGTTTGAATTTCTGCCCACTGTGAACATTTCCTTTCACAAGCATCTTTCAGGGTTGTCCCAGACAGGGATTGTAATCCTGCAGCTGCTTAACTCTGGGTGGTTCGTGTACTGAACCATCAGCCAGGGCCTAGTCATCTCTTTCTCATTCAACCAATCATAAGGAATAGACTATACGTGTATGCTTGACAGCAGAAGGCATTGTAACAGGAGTAGAAACCATTGGAAGTTGGCCATTTCTATTGGAAGTTGGCCATTTCTTCATGTATCTTCCTTGTGTCTTCAGGACCTACTTGGTCCTGATCTCTAATATACCACCTACATTTGATAACAGGTTGATCTGTAAATGTCCTACTTAATAACTTGATAGATCCAGAAATACCCAGCTCATGATGGGCATTTCACATCATTTGGTAATGTGGTGACGGTAAGGATTTCAGCCACATATGGTAGATAGTTCTAGGTTCTAGAGGTCAAGAAGGGACAGACAAGCCCTCAGGCACCCAGGGATGTTAAAGATGCCCTCCTCCATGATCCACATATAACTCAGCTAAGCCCTTGCTCACTTGCATGAGGCCCATAATCTGCATATGATGTAGCCATGTCAACCCCTGTGTGCATGCACCAGGCAGCTTTTAAAAGCCAGATGAGCCATCCTCCTCCCTCTTTCTGCACACAGACTTCGCAGATCTGTGCACATCCCCTCTAATAAACTCCTAAGAGTATTTGTTATATGTTCTGTGTTTCCTTCTGTTTAAGAAGAAATCCTAAGATTGCACAGCTCTGCTTGCACATAGAAGTCCAATTAGGTGAAATGAAACCAAATCAAAATGCCCACCATTTTATTAAGTACAGCGCCCTCTAGTGGCTAATTTCATGTTGGGAGAAAGGGCAGGATGACCCCATGCAAACTGGGAACCAAGTGTTTAATCTTATGATACAACCTAAATAAGCTGTGGGAGTGGTCCTAACCCACCATGGGTTCTGTACCTGGCATGCTGGGATTTGGTGTCCAGGCTAATGCAACTCCTAGGCCAGGGGGAGCTGGGATGGATGACAGGGGCTGGAGTCTAAGCTCCAGACTTAACACTTCTCACTTGTGCAAAGTCATTTCATTGGCCCACTGTCAAATATTCACCTTTTCCCTGTGATTTGAATTAATAGTATGTGCTTGAATATTTGATTATATTTATTTTTGCAAAAGCTTTCATGGGCAGCAGTGGCAGATATTTGAAATGAATTTACGATATAATATTGTTTCAATTCTCCAGTGCTCCTTTTTTGGATGTTACTCAATTTTTTTTTTTTTTAAAATATTTATTTATTTATTTTGTATACAATATTCTGTGTGTATGTTGCAGGCCAGAAGGGCACCAGACCTCTTTACAGATGGTTGTGAGCCACCATGTGGTTGCCGGAATTGAACTCACTGGAAGAGCAGGCAAGCTCTTAACCACTGAGCCATCTCCCAGCCCTCAGGTTTCTTATTTTCCTGGGTTGTGTGATTTTTTTTTTTTTGTAGATTATGTAGCAGCTGTGGCCTTCTGCCTAGTCAGCCTGCTCAGAGCAAAAGCAGCTTTCTCTGAGATTAATAGAGATCATCATAACTGTTCCTCCAGAAGCACTGTATAGAGGGCTGTTATTTGACCTTTCCTTGAAGTTTTCTGGTTTTTGTTCTCTATCTTTTGTGTTTGTGAAAATTATGGTGTTGGTAAGGTTATCTTTTAAACTAAGCCTCAAGATTGATAATCAACTTTTCATAGTGTCATCTACTTGATTTTCAACCAAGAACTTATGATACAATATAAACATGGCAGAGGTATTTCTTTCTCTTTTATTTATTTTATTTTATTTTATTTTTTTTAGAGACGGGGACTCGCTATGTTGCCCAGGCTGGAGTGCAGTGGCTATTCACAGGCGCGATCCCACTACTGATCAGCACGGGAGTTTTGACCTGCTCCGTTTCCGACCTGGGCCGGTTCACCCCTCCTTAGGCAACCTGGTGGTCCCCCGCTCCCGGGAGCTCACCATATTGATGCCGAACTTAGTGCAGACACCCGATCAGCATAGTGCACTACAGCCCAGAACTCCTGGGCTCAAGCGATCCTCCTGTCTCAGCCTCCCGAGTAGCTGGGACTACAGGCGTGCGCCACCGCGCCCGGCAGAGGTATTTCTTTCAATCATTTGTTCAATTTACATTTGTTCCTACATGATTTTGAGGTAAGAATGTCCCTAAATGTCTCTGCTTTTACATTGTGATTATGCTTAGAAGTGGATTTGTTAACTGAGCATGCTTAACAAAGAGAGAACACTGCATGAGCATGTTCAGACTCCTTATGTAAAATATCCATGCTTCCTTTGTTGAGGAAAAACACTGTTTTGAAAACAACTCCCATGTTCTTTGTGCCTGCTACAGGCAATAATTTTTTTTCTCATTTCTTCTGTCTTGGCTGTTGAAATGGCTATATTTGGTAGACAAAACTGACTACTTCTCCGATCATCTGATACACAAAGAATTGATTATACCCAAGAGAGATTTTACTTAATGGTTTTGAAACGGGAAAATCCTCCATTAATGTGTATAATTTGAGATGATAGAACCCACCTTAAGCTGCCTGGTGTTTGTGCACACTTAATGAGTGAGCCATCTCCAGCCCATGTGTGCACAGTTTTAACACCATCACTCATGAGCAGAAGTAGTGGGATTTTTTTTTTTTGTATTTGAGACCAGTCTGGCTTACAGAATGAGTTCTACGACTACACAGAAAAACCCTGTCTTGAAATCACCAGGAAAAAAACTGAATCAAACAAAGACTATGATGCAACTTTAATCAGCACCTTACATTCTGATAGCAGCAGTCACATATAAAGTCTTTTGAAGAAGAAAGGACGCTTTTTTTGCCTGTGTGCTCTAGCTCTGGTTAACAAGCCCATTCCTTTACTAGCATTAGTGCCTACTTCATTGTAATTTTGGTAAATACTTAAAACCAGCTGAGTCACAGAGCCTTGTGGGCAGAACAGCTACTGGATTCTTCACATGAAGCAAGCTATTGGATTCTTCAATTGCCATGGGTAAGCAGCTGTTCTTAAGTTACCTGGACAACAGCTTGTCAGACATTCTAATGAGCTCACTTTTTCCATCATGGTGAGATTTATTCTACCAGTCCTGTTGATGTAGAGAATCTTAAATACTGCAGTAGTATATTTTATTTACTTGACCATGGAAAGATATGTGCAGGCTAACAATAGTGCTCATGAAGACGTTCTTTCTAGCTCCATTATTCTCTACATATTCAAATTTCCATGAACACTACTCTTTTTATTATTATTCAGTTGCATGGAGTTTGCTTCAAATTTAAGGAATAAAATCCATAAGGCAATGGACAGGAATCAGTATTCTGTCTCCTTAAGCAAACTATAGCCCTATGGGAGATGCTCTTGCCACTCAGGACTCACTAGCCAATCAGCACTCCAAATGACCTGCCAGTCAGAAGCAGTGCAGGTCTCTTCCGGGCAGCCGCCTTCAGAAGAGGCTTGGAAGAGGAGCTGGAGCCAGTGGATTCCTGACCTCGGGTGCAGCTGCTGTTGTAGAGAGATGATGAGCTGAGAACTTTGGCAAAATGGAGAAGCACAACATGGTGAGTGAGGGAATGCTGTCTCCTGATGGGGAGGAGCGGAAGACCCCATGGTGTTACCTCCATGGGTCTGGGTGGGAACCTGCCGCCATATTCCCAGTACTGTGAAGTCCCTCAAGGTCCCTGCTAACTCATGGGCCTAGGGACAGGCCTCTGAATAATTTTGCTCTGTGGTTTAATCTCCTTAGAGTATTGGGAGCAGGAAGCTCCAAAACTCCTTCCTAGTGAACTTCAACAGGGTGCCTGCATTCATGGATACAAGTTGCCAAACTCAGAGAAGCCTCATTTCCTCATTATCTTCTCGATATCGAGCACTTTACATTTAAGCTTTAAATATAATCTGAATTGAGATTTAAATATGTGGAGGTTATCAAAGGCATCTCATGTGTTGTGTGGCTTTTCACTACTGTACCATAATGTTGAAGAGTAGAATTGGTGACACAATAGGTTGACCAATGCATAAAAATTAATTAGTCTCACAAAGTAGAATTTCACAGGAGAACTGCGTCTAAAACACCCAAAATGTAAATATATGCTAATTAGGGCTGGAAGCAATTAGAATGCCTGTAAGAATGATTGGTCACAAGGATTGTCCAGATGTTTGACTCCAAACCATTTCAAAGAAGCCGTCACTGATTTAAAGGCCATGGTGGTGCACGCCTTTAATTCCAACACTCTTGAGACAGGGGCAGGTGGATTTCTTTGAGTTCAAGGCCAGCCTGATCTAAGAAATTTCCAGGACAGACTCCTCAGGTACTGAGAAACCCTGTCTCAGGAGTGCAGGGATTAAAGGCGTGCCCCACCACTGCCCGGCTAAGGCGCTATTTTTCTTCTGAAGCTTACTAGGCGTGGACGCATCTTTATCTTTTACTTGTCCAAGTCCAGTCTGTCTCCTCCCTTGTGATCTTCTCCTTAGAACCCTGTCAGTGAAGAATGACCTGCTGTAACAGGTCACGGTATACTTGAGAAAATAGTCTGAGAATATTTTTGCCTAAATATTTTGGCTGGCAATTGCCTGTTTCTATTTCAATTGTTCAGAGTATAATCTGGACTATTATCCTCAGGGATACTTATGGAAAACAGAATATATTGAATGCACAATCTATCTAACCTAGCTCCTCTTGAGCATTGGACAGAGATCAATGCATAACATCATTAAAGAGACTTTTCTTTATTAATCTTCTAAGTGTGTGATGTGATTTCTCAGTGGGAAGGCATATTGATTCTAGAAGAGCTGCATTTCCAACCAGATAGAAATATTGTTTCTGAGACAACTTCTGTTAGGTTTACTCAGGTGGCCTTGGTCTGTTTCTGTTGCTTTCCTGGACATGTCCTCTATATTACACCATCAAAAGTCCTTTTTTTTTGGTTTTTCGAGACAGGGTTTCTCTGTGGCTTTGAAGCCTGTCCTGTAACTCACTCAGGTAGACCAGCCTGGCCTCAAACTCACATCCATCCACCTGCCTCTGCTTCCCGAGTGCTAGGATGGGCTCCATCAAATTTCTTTCTTTCTTTTTTTTCTTTCTTTCTTTTTGAGACAGGGTTTCTCTGTAGCTTTGGAGTCTGTCCTGGAACTAGCTCTGTAGACAAGGCTAGCCTCAAACTCACAAAAATCTGCCTGCCTCTGCCTCCTGAGTGCTGTTATTAAAGGGGTGTACCTCCACTGCCCAGCTAAAAGTGCATTATTATCGTGTCTAAAAATCACTTTTTGGTATCAGTTTCAAATACTTTCTTTAAGTGTATTGCTGCTCTTATCTCTATTTGTTTCTGTTCTCCAATGTCTCTAAGTCATTGAGAGTTTCATTTCATGTCTTTCAAGTTATGTTGATTTCTACGTAGAGCAACATGTCCTACACTTTAGGGTTGCCTCATGCTATGTAATTGAGAATTATTTTGAACACCTAATCCTGCCTCTGCTGCCCAGTTCTGGGAAGAGAGTCCTGCAACTCCTTCCAGGTTTGTCCTTCAGTAGTCAGTGAGAAAGAAAAATAGAGCAGTTAATGAGTGTCTGCTTCTCATTGTGGCTTTATTGGGAACTTAGAAATGAAGAGGGATTTGTATAAGAATTGAACTTAATGACCAACTTTGAAGCTGGTGGAGACACAGTGCAGGAAGTGAGAGGTTGGCCTGAGGGTGAGAGCTTTCCTCCTTCAACTGAGATTACTTATCAGGTAGTCAATTGTGAGGCTGTGTGAGTCTCCTGATTGACCATTGTTTGCAGTCCACAGACAATGGCAATCTAGGTATGGGACTGACCTTATCTTAAAATCTAATTGCCAAATTTACAGTAGTCTATCCAAAATAGATGATCTGGGTAAAATGTTGGCCCTGCTTCAACATACTTTTTGGGAATCAGGTGTTCATCTTTAGGGAGATTACATGAGAAATATTTATTGTGCTCTAATACAAATCCTTAGGCTCGGGAGCACATGACACATAAAGTGTGTTTCAAGTTTTCAAATAATTTTTGAGATTAAAACTGCATCATATCCACATTTTTATGGCTCCCTCCAAGCCATCACATGATCTGATTGTTTTCTAATTCATTCTCTGTTATTTTTTTTTTCTTTTTGGTTTTTCGAGACAGGGTTTCTCTGTAGCTTTGGAGCCTGTCCTGGAACTAGCTCTTGTAGACCAGGCTGGTCTCGAACTCACAGAGATCTGCCTGCCTCTGCCTCCCGAGTGCTGGGATTAAAGGCATGTGCTTCCAGAGCCCGGCCATTCTCTCTATTTGTTTAACAACAGTTACAATGTAACCAAAGTTACACAGGAACAGTGATTCCTTTATGACTGTAACCTGTGTTTGTCTTCAGGATTTTCCTTCTCTGAGACAATGGGATGGCTGTACTGGAAAGTGAGTGTGCAATGCAATGTACACACAAAGGACCCTGTGCTTTGGATGAGGAACAGGATGTGCTATAGGGGAGTGGAATAATGTGTACTAAATACAAACTTTCTAATCTAGGCGCTGGTCTGGTTGGCTGGGAGGGCAGAACTGGAAGGACTGTGCTGTCTGAGTCTTTTGATCTCTGATCCTTCTGTAGAGGAGCTGCTAATATTGTGAGGCCCAGCAAGGTGGCCATAGCCAGTAAGGAATTCTGGGAAGGCTTAGCAATTGGGAATACTAGAGGCAGACAGGTTGTGGTTCTTTCCAAGATTCTCTTCTGCCTCTGCAGTAGGAGTAGTAAGGAAGATCACAAGCTATCCCATGGTGAGTGTTGGGTGTTGAGATTTGTTGAACTGTCATTTCTGCTGTGACTTGGACTGATCATGAGCCAGAGTGTAGTTATGTTGGTTCATGTGGTTCATGTTGGCAGTGGCCCTTGTTCTCTGAGCCTCCTGTATATGAATTTATTGGGGCAGGGGAGTCTCTGGAAATTCAGGACATAATCATGATTGTCCAGAGTACACACATGGACACTGCCCTTGGTGTGCAGTGGAAAGAGAGATTAGAAAACTGAAGGTCTAGATTCCAGAAGTTCTCAATATTGCATTCCAATTTCAGATTTGTGTTATAGATTACAAACAGTTTAGGAACTGGTAGGAAATGATGATATTGATGTCCTTCTAGCAATGAATGATCAGAATGCTTTTAATGTGATGATGCCACTAGCTGCAATCATGTGATCCAGTGAAACTTAATTCTAGGGGACAAAGGAATTTCTGATCTACAGAGATTTCTCAGGTGTTCCTTGTTTTGGAAAGATAAATAGAGCATAATCCACATCTTGGACCATAATCCATGTAGGAGAAAATAAATTTTAAATCATTTTTCTTTCTTTCCATAAACAACTTTCCTCCTGATACATTATTTTAAAAACCCCATCCCTTGTGATTGAGTTTAAAAAATAAACACAATCCAGCTCCCACCTCCTTATTCCACTCCTTCCCATTCCCTCCAAATAAAAGGGAAAATGTAAACAAAAAATAAATCACTTTTATCCCAGCACTTGGGAGGCAGATGCAGGCAGATCTCTGTGAGTTCGAGACCAGCCTGGTCTACAAGAGCTAGTTCCATGACAGGCTCCAAAACCACAGAGAAACCCTGTCTCAAAAAACCAAAAAAAATATAAAAAATAAAAAAAAATAAAACAACACAAGGACACCTGATAAACAACAACAAAGCAACACTGCAAAACTTCCCAAAACAAAGTTGAGTATTTTCCCAGGGGTAAGTGGAATTTACACTGAATCCACTGTGAGTGAGTACTTTCTGCTAAAAATATCTGCAAAGAAAGACACTCAAGACAGATAAATAAACATAAAGGAACCAAAAAAAAATCACCAGATAAACTGGAGATGCAGGAGCCCAGAGGAAAGAAGGGTATTTTGTGCCTAGACCCAGTAAATTAGGAGCAGACAGGGACTGCAAAGGGCAGAGAGAAGATGAGGGAAGGAAACAAGCTGAACAGATTGGTGCCCTCCAGAGCTCTAGGTAAAAAAAAAGGACTCCTACCATCCGTGCCCACCTACACTTGAGCAGGCCCAAAGACAGTGAAGTGGAGCAGGCAAACAGGGAACAGGTTGAACATTTGAGAAGTGACCATATCGAATCTCCAGAGGGAATATGTCACTCCCTGGGCCTGCCCTACTGCCCAGAGCAGGTCCCTCCTCAGTTATTTATGGGATTCTCCCCCTTCCACACTATAACTTTTGTAAAAAATAATTTTCCAACTTATGTTTTTCTTTCTTACTTGTTTAAATTCTATTTTGATCCAAGGGCCAGCTGTTTAAACCACTGTAGAATCCAGACTGGGAGCTGTTGTAATTGGTAGTTTGGGCATGGTATTGGGCACACAGGTAAGCCATCTGTTGTGCTGATGGGAATCACCTTGATCTGTCTCCCTCTAAACTGGGAATCATTTAAAGCCAGGGAAGTCCTCACTGACTTTTTTTTTTAAGCCAATACAAAGTCTTTATTAGCAGACTGGCAACTACACTGGATGTTTGAGATCCCAGTGTAGCACAGAGACTTTCTTAGGGTGAGATATTAAGCATGAAAACCACATTTTGGGTTGGCATACTTCAGTTTACAAGAACAGTTAGCCAGAAACAGAACTACAGAAGCCAAAACTCAAGGTTAGTACATTTAGAGACTTTTCCAGAATTATGAACATTGATGAATGAGGTCTCTGTTTTCATTTGGCAGGTGATACTACCTACATGCTGAGTTTTATGGCCTCTCACTGACTTTTTGTCTAAGAATTCTATATATGCAAACCCTTTGGCAAGGCCACTGAATTTGTCACAGACTGTAGTAACATGGTTGACTGAACCACAGCCATGAAAGTGAGCTTCCAGCTCTTCTGCTGTTGCACCATAGTCCACATTGCTAACATAGATGAAACTGGCATCAGCCTCCATCTTCTCCTCTAGAGACGTGATCACTGAGCCAGCATTGCCTGGGGTTTTACTCTTCTTCATCTGCTTCTCTACCTCATTTTGTAGCTCCTTTAACTTCTCATTCTCTTCCTCTATCTCCCTTACTTCCTGAAGCTTTGATCACTTCTAGCAATCATAGAGAGAATATCATACATAAAAATAGCAGTAACCTTATTTTCAAAAGTGCTTGGAACTCCAAGCAGTTGGAGTAAATCAAGTTGATTCACATGTACACTGATTCTTTAAAAATCTGTTCTCTTGAAATTCCATTTAAAAAGATTTCATTTCCTCACTGTGATGCAGACTTGGATTCCATCACCAATTGTAGGAAAAAAACATGGTAGTGATTCTAACAGAAATCATTTTCTTTATCACAAGAGAATGACATGCTTTCAATAATTAAATTTTTTTTGTAAACTAAAAACATCAGAAGACTTCAAGTGAAAATTGCAAATTTTGATGAAACAGCCCTTCTCACACATCCCATTTTCTATTATTTTACCAATAATAAAATAATAAGGAAAGAACAGGAGTGTATAGAATGCATAATGGCCAGTGATTTCATAGGAATTGATTTTGAATAGAACCTTCTTGTTCTTTTTTTAATTAATTAATTTATTTATTATGTATGCAATGTTCTGTCTCCGTGTATGTCTGCGGGCCAGAAGAGGGCACCAGACCTCATTACAGATGGTTGTGAGCCACCATGTGGTTGCTGGGAATTGAACGCAGGACCTCTGGAAGAGCAAGCAATGCTCTTAACCACTGAGCCATCTCTCTAGCCCCACTTCTTGTTCTTCTTTAAGAAACAATCATATATAAGCCGGGCGGTAGTGGCGCACACCTTTAATCCCAGCACTCGGGAGGCAGAGGCAAACAGATCTCTGTGAGTTTGAGGCCAGCCTGGTCTACAAGAGCTAATTCCAGGACAGGAACCAAACCTACAGAGAAACCCTGTCTCGAAAATCAAAAAAAAAAAAACAATTTTTTATATATTTATATATATATGTGTGTGTGTGTGTGTGTGTTATATATGTGTGTGTGTGTATTTGTGTTTGTCAATGGTGTCATCTATATTGTTGATTTTGTGAACCATAATTTAATTATATCATTCATTGTTTTTGAAAATGATGGACCTTCACCAGTTTGTACTCAGAATATTTTTTATACTCTTTGGTGATAAAGAGTTTTACTTTTCTCTTCTTTATCTCAGATGCTTGCTTCCAATTATTTAATTTTATTTTTTCATTTATATTTTAATAATAAAGCTTGCCTGAAAATCATAAAGTAAAACAGATGCTATGGCCAGCCTTACTCCTCAGGCAATACTGACACACAACTTTAATCCCAGTAGTCACACTAGTTTGTTGTAGAGTCAATGCTGGTGTCTCATATCTTTAATCCTATCACAAATGTGTTGCAGATAGGAAGTTGCATCCTGAGCAGAGAAAGGAATATAAGTTGGTAAGAGAGAGGAGCTGAAGATTGAGTGTTTATTATAAACAGCATTCAGTCTGTTGTTCTTCTTAAATAATCAATAACGTGTGTGTGTGTGTGTAGATTTGTGTTTGTGCCTTGTTTTGTCAATGGTGTCATCCATATTGTTGATTTTGTGAACCATAATTTAATTATATCATTCACTGTTTTTGAAAATGATGGACATTCTCCAGTTTGTACTCAGAATATTTTTTATACTCTTTGGTGATAAACAGATTTACTTTTCTGTTCTTGATCTCAGATGCTTGCTTCTAATTATTTTATTTTATTTTTTCATTTATATTTTAATAATAAAGCTTGCCTGAAGATCATAAAGTAAAACAGATGCCATGGCCAGCCTTACACCCCAGGCAATACTGACACACACCTTTAATCCCAGTAGTCACACTAGTTTGTTTTAGAGTCAGTGCTGGTGTCTCATATCTTTAATCCTATCACTAAGGAGTTGCAGATAGGAAGTGGCATGCCTGGGCAGAGAGAGGAATATAAGGTGGTAAGAGAGAGGAGCTGAAGATTGAGTGTTTTGTAGAAACAGCATTCACTATGAGGAGTTATAGAGACGGGATACCCCATTTGGTGAGTCTAACAACATTTATCTAGGGCTTCCCTTGGAGGGAATGCTGAGGCTACGGAAGAGTTAGATTAAGAGAAATGAAGACAGAATCATAGGTTAGACTGAGAGGATGAAAGGTCAATAGAAAACAGCCTGAGTTTATTTCTCAGCCAGCATATATACTAAACAAAGTCAAAAGGCAGATCAAAAAGCAGTACAGTCAGCTGCCCATCTTCCTGCACTGTGTTTGGAGGCAGCTCAAACCTGTGCATTATCTGATTCAGCTAAGCAGCTTCTAATCACTAACAAGGAGTGCCCCTGGCTGGCCTACACTAGCCCAAATCTTAATAGAAAAAATGGACTCTTTGAGCTGGGCAAAATGCTTTTTCTGTTGGCTAACACAGATGTTATTCACAGCTCTCAAGGTTACTAGAAGAAAAACAGCAAGCATGCTCAGACTCAAATAGAATCTTTAAGTCTGAAATAACTCCAGATGGAAACTGAGTCACATGTAAGCTCCTACATTAGACTAGAAACTTTATAGAGCTAAGAACTAGTGGCTGGATGCTGTGCTTCTCTGATCTTTCAGCTTTCAGTCCTACTATCTTTTGCACTACATCTAAAATCTAATTTAAATAAAAGGCTTCTTCTTAATTCCTGTTCATGATTTTGGGTCAAAATCTCTATCAAGTAACTTAAAATTAAGTTTTAGAATTCTGTATATAAATAAAAAACTATGTTCCTTTAACTGCTTTGATATTTACTACATACGGCACTTAAAAGGTTTTCTACAGTAAACCATGATCATTCTTAACAGTGACCATTAAAATCTTAAAGACGGGCTTAGGGCCCCACAACATGGAATCTTCCTAGAGTGTGGTAATGCCACTAAACTGACTACACTCCTCCAAAGGTCAGCTTTGGGCTATAAATTATTCAGGACAATTCCAAGATTACTATCTAAGATGGTCCTCATGCACTACACTAGCCAGAACTTGAGATAATTCCTCCACTTTCCCATTACACAAAGACTGGACAAGAGATAATACAGGCAATTCTCCCATGAATTGAAATTATCCTAGGTTTATTTCAGGGACCCTTACAGATGCCATTGCCCACAGACAACCAAAAATAATTTCTAAATCATGGTTCCCATATTCCCAAGAGTTGGGGCAAGCCGTTTGTCCCTTCATTAGGTCATGGTTTATGTCATCTTTGAGGTGGAGGTGGTAACAAGTTACTATGGGTAATGGTAAAAATATAAACAAAGGAGATAATATTTAATTATCTTGTTCTGAAAAGAAAATTGGAAGATATAGAAAATATAGGATAAATGATAGATTACTAATTTGACTTTAAATACAAAACTATTTTTATTAAATATTTTACATTAGTATGTATTTTTGTATATTAACACATATTTGAGATTATTTTGTTATATTGTAGATGTTTCTAATCTTATTTAACATATTTTTGTATATTCATTAAAATTCAAGGTTATTTTTGATAAAACACACTGTACATACATTTTTTTAACAGAAATCTGTTTTTTTAATATTTATTTATTTATTATGTATACAATATTGTGTGTATGTCTGCAGGCCAGAAGAGGGCACCAGACGTCATTACAGATGGTTGTGAGCCACCATGTGGTTGCCAGGAATTGAACTCAGGGCCTTTGGAAGAGCAGGCAATGCTCTTAACCACTGAGCCATCTCTCCAGCCCTGGACATACATTTTTACTCTTTTTTTTTGTTTGTTTGTTTTTCGAGAGAGGGTTTCTCTGTGGTTATGGAGCCTGTCCTAGAACTAGCTCTTGTAGACCAGGCTGGACTCAAACTCACAGAGATGTGCCTGTCTCTGCCTCCCAAGTGCTGGGATTAAATGCGTGCACCACCACTGCCCGGCTTACATTTTTACTCTTATGTAAGGTGCCCAACAAGTCACTTTACTATGTAAAATAAATCTCTAGTCCTGAAAATTACTATTACAAGCTTTTTAAATTAATAAAATTACAAGTTAATAGTTACGTATTATAATCATACTCATAGTCATGTTATGTAGGCTTTCAAGGCGAAACAAAAAGACATTTCATTTTCATTTTTCTTATGATAGGGTTCCTTTGTATAACTCTGGCTGTCCTGGAAATCACTCTGTAGACCATACTGGCCTTGAGGACACTGAGATCATCCTGCTTTTGCCACATAAGTACTGGGATTATAGACATGCACCATCACTCACTGGCCAAAAATAAATTTAAAATAAGTCATCAAACATTTCCTATTCAAAATATGGCATTTAAGATGTTATGATTATATAAGGCTTTTATGGCAAGACATGTCTTTTCCTGACAACACCAATCTACTTCAGAGAAATGATGGATATCATAGAAATGACTAAATGTAGATAACTTTCTTGCTGGCAAGGTTTAGGCACTGGCAAGAAACTGCCCTTTGACTTAACTACTGACAGTATACTGTCCAAGTTAGATAGGCAGGACACAAAAGAATGTGACAGCTGAGCATTGCCATGGCAAAGCAGAACAATCCTTCAAAATTCCTGCTTCATAGAAACTTGGTCAGATCTTCTAGGTATATAGGCTAAAGTTAAAAGTCCAACACTACAGTGGAATCTTGGGTGACTGTCTAGGCAGTCAGTGGTTTATGTCATTTCTTGCTTTTATTAAAAATTGTGTTTATTGAGGTATATATTTTTCTCTGCTCTCCTCCTGTCCTCTCCTGTCTTTTTCTACTGTCCATGTAGATTATATCCATGTGTATTTGGCTTAGATTCCTCTTTGTTATCTAGGTTCTCTGAGGTTGAGAATTGTAGGGTGGTTTCTTTGCCTAAGGTCTAAAATCCACTTATGAGTGAGGACATTGTATACTTGTCTTTCTGAATATGGGTTACCTCACTGAGTATGATGTGTTCTTGATCCATAAATTTGCCTGCAATTGCAAGATGTCATTTTTTTCTGCTGTGTGGTACTCCATTGTGTAAATGCAGCACATTTTCCACATCCATTCTTCCACCATTCATTTCAGTCTCACATTTCCCCAAAATCTCTCTTCTTTGTTTACCTTTAGAATATCATAGATATCAATAAAACATGGTGTCTTGTTTTAATTAGGTCTTCTGCTGTTGTGATGAAATACCATGACCAAAAATTGAAATTGGGTGTAAAGGGTTTAGTTGGCTTATACTTCCAATTTGTTGTTCACTATTAAAGTATATCAGGGAAGGAACTTAAGGAGGGCAGGATCCTTGAGTCAAGAACTGTGTAAATGTGATGGAGGAGTGATTCTTACTTTCTTACTGGGCTCAGGTGCACCCAGAACCGCAGAAGACCTGGATCAGAGTTCTCAAATTCACACTTGGACCCACAGAGTTTTCAGTTTCCTGTCTATTCCCTTTGATGTCCCAGAATAGTGCCCAGACCAACAGAGCATTTTCCCTCTGAGGTCCACGACTCACACTTGGCCCTGCAGAGATCCCTGGTTCTGCTTACTCCCTCAGAGGTCCCAGATTCATTCCCAGAGTGGCAGAGGTCCTGGCTCAGACCTATTTCCTTGGAGGTCCTAGACTCACGCCCAGACAAACAGGGGTCCTGGCCTGGCTTAGGTCTACTCCCTTGAAGATCCCAGATTTATGTCCGGACCTTCAGTAGTCTCTGGCTCTGGCTCACTCACTCTTCAGTTACTCCCCCTGTCCCTGTTCCAATGGAGTTTGCTGTCTCTGTTCTACCCCTTGGTTTGTAATATTATACCAAGATCAGGGAACAAAAATCCTACTCTTCTATTATCTAGTCTGGCTCAATTCCAGACCTTGTATACCTTTATGTAGTACATATGTGAACATGATTGTGTAGAGACATTCATGGTAGCATGGTGTTCTCCCTGAGTATGAACAGAGCTGGATGAATTTCTTACAGTTTGGGCAAGACTTAGATCTCTGGTAGATGTTGGCAGAGGTTGAAGTTAGGTCTGTCAAAAATCACAAGAACCCAGATTTGTCTGGTAAGAGAACACCAAACACCCTGACCAACATTAAACTGGGGTTCCTCTCCAACCCTAGCCAACAACTACTGCATCTTTCAATATTCCTGATTTTTCTCAGGGAGTTGCTCTACCTGTTATCATGTTATCATTATTCTCTCCACATTTATCCTGGGTGGCTGCCCAACCTCCCTAGGGTCCCTTTCTGAGAGCTTATGAGCAGGTGAAGCTTCAGAGACACTGAACATATGCACTCCCCATGCTCACAAACCTCAATGGTAGGCATCATTGATTTGGGATTCCCTTCTGTATGGTAGGAATATGCTTTATTACCACTGTTTAATAAAGAATCTTCTTTGGCTTATGGTAGGGCAGAATATAGTTAGTCTGGAAAACTAAATTGAGGACTGGAGAGATGGCTCAGCAATTAAGAGCACTGACTATTCTTCCAGAGGTCCTTAGTTCAATTCTGAGCAACCACATGGTAGCTCAATACCATCTGTAATGAGATCTGGCACCCTCTTCTGGCCTGCCAGGATACAGGGAGGCAGACTGTTGTATACATAATAAATAAAATCATTTAAAAAAGAAAACTAAATTAAATGGAGGCAGAAAGAAGTCAGAGTCATGCAGATGCCATGTAGCCACCCAAGAGTCATGATGTGAAGTAAGAAACTATGACCCTCATAGTAAAATATAAAATAACAGAAACGGGTTAATTTAAGATGTAAGAACTATATAGCAATATGCCTGAGCTGTTGACAAAATAATGTTGCAATTAATATAGTTTTTTGTGATTATTCAGGTCTGTGAGGTCAGCAAACAAAAGTACGGTCTTTATTTATACATCATCCAACCATATGGAGTGAGTTTGACCTCCATCAGTTGTCTGCTGTTGTGGATAATTATTTTCACTGTGTAAAGGTGCACTACATTTTTTGTTGCCTTTTAATTATGCAAACATATTTTACATTTTTGATTAAGTAAAATTAACCTGTGGTCAATGTTCTGCATCAGCAACCATCTGACAGGAAGGTGTAGGGAGAAACTGAGTGTAGTGAGAGTTTTTAAGTGGAGCCAAGTAGGACACTCCTCTTTTCATAAATGCAAGCAACAAGGACACATTAGGAACTTGTTATTCAAATCTCTGAGCTAGAAGGAATTTCCCTCAGCATTTAAATTCTGAGTTCAATAGAAGGATAAGACATTTAGATATGGAATCTCTTAGTATCTTGTTGGGATCCCCTATCTCATATCTCTGTGAGTCTGAGGCCAGTGTCTGAGGGAACAGAATTCCTTCATTGCTGTATCCCATAGCACAAACTGCTGCTGGTAAATGTGGAGTTGCAATTGCTGTTTGGACAGAAGCTGCTTGAGGTGCAGTCAGTGTATTGAATGCAAAACATCAGTGTGGCCCTCCTGCTAGCTGATTACAGGCCACCACAGCCCCTCGAGTGCACTCTGTCTGCCCTTTTGGGTTTGCCTCTGTCCACTGGGACTCAGTGAGGCAGGCTAGAAAGAGCAAGGAATAAAGGAGCAGAACAAGGTATAAACGCTACTCCCCCTGGGTTCTACTTGGTATATTTTCCTCACTAAGAGTCAAGAAAATTTGACACAAGTGATAAAACATGGATTTTCTTTAGAGGCAGTATTCTAAAGATATCTCAATGAAAATGCTCAAAACGATCAAGAACTCAAGATGGGTGATGGAGTTGTATGCCTCCAATCCCTGCATTCAGGAGGGAGAGGCACAAAGTTCTCCATGAGTTTCAGGCCAGGCTGGTCTACAAAGAAAATTTCAGGACAGCCAGAGTGGTTACAAAGAGAAACCTTGTTGCTGGGGTAAAAATAAATGTATAAAAACCTAACCACAAGGGCTGGAGAGATGGCTCAGTGGTTAAGAGCATTGCCTGCTCTTCCAAAGGTCCTGAGTTCAATTCCGGCAACCACATGGTGGCTCACAACCATCTGGAATGGGGTCTGGTGCCCTCTTCTGACCTGCAGACATACATACAGACAGAATATTGTATACATAATAAATAAATAAATATTAAAAAAAATATAAAAAACCTAACCACAAAACAATAGACAACTCTCTTTAATTAGGGCCAGAATGTCTATGCCTTGCATTTTACTGTGTTAGCATAGCATACTCATCTCTAAATCTAATTAATACACCTTACAATTTCATTTACAAAGGAAATATGTAAGGATGAGGAATAAACCTGGAAGGATGACGCAGCAGTTAAGAGCACTTACTGTTCTGCAGAGGATTCACACCCACATAGCAGATCACAACATATATCCAGATGACCCAATGCCCTCTCTTGGCCTCCATGGACTCTGCATAAATATGATGTGTGTGTGATATATATATATATATATATATATATATATATATATATATATATAGAGAGAGAGAGAGAGAGAGAGGGGGGGCAAATATATATGGAGGCAAATATTAATATACATAAATAAGTAATTTTTAAATTCATATACTTCTACTTTCAATTTGTACTAAATCTTTAATTTTTTAAATTACATTATTTTAGTTTTCAATTTTTAAAACAAGGACTAAAGTAGCCCATTGCTGGTCTGGAACTCACTAAGTAAACCAGTGTCAGCCAGCCTTTATGGTATGAAAAGTCCCTCAATATACAGTTGCTTTTATTGGTTAATGAATTAATATATAGAAAGAGTAGACAGAGTCAGAGGAGAAACAATGTTGCTGCCACCAGAGACAGATGCCTCAAACTTCTGGGATTAAAGGCATATACCACTATATCCAGCTAGGAATTACATCCATTAAGCTATGTAACAAATGTTTAAGCATCTATTGTATGGACACCTAAACACAGTGTCTCTCTCTATGTTGTATCTATCTTAGTTATACATACTTTTTCCCTCTATGTCTTTTTGAATTTTGCTGAAAATGGTTTTCTCTTGTATAGCCAAGGATTTAATTTTACCCAAGTGGTGGTTCCTAAGTAGAGATCTCCCCAAGGGATTGGTAGCAATGCTGTAGCCCCACTGTAGTTGATACACACAGAGTCCCACTGCTCATAGATATCTTCTGAGCATGCACGATTCAGTGCTGGCAGCAGTGTGGCTATGCTACTTTTTATTCAGTCTCTGACAAGATACCATCTTCCCTTACACACTTAGTGAATCAGCTTTTCTTGATCGTGTGCCTATTGTTAACTAAGAAGTGGGAGGGGTAATAAATTAATATAAACTTCTTATACAGTACTTGGGATATGAACAGAGGACCTTAAAATGTCAGATCTTTTAATCCTTCCCTGCCATCACTAAGAATCTAGTTTAAGAATAAATGAAGGGCACGTGTATAGCATGGTGGTGCATACCTATAATTCTCATACTTAGGAGACAGAGATGGAGAGATTAGATGTTAAAGAAACTCCACAAGCACAAAGTAAGGTTGAGATCAGCCTAGAAAACATGAAATACATTCACATATCCACATGTGTGCACACATGCACATATACACACATACAAAATTAAATCAAGACCAGGTTAACAATTTAACTAGACCTATAAGTCCTGAGGAAATAGAAGCTGTCATCCAAAGCCTCCCAACTAAAAAAGCTTAGGACCAGATGGGTTTAGTGCAGTATTCTACAAGTACTTTCAAGAAGAGCTAATACCTATACTTCTTAATGTGTTCCACATAATAGAAATAAAATAATCATTGCCAAATTCTTTTTATGAAGGTACAGTCACCCTGATACTAAAAGCACACAAAGACTCAACCAAGAAAGAGAGTTACTCAATCTCACTCATGAACATTGATGAAAAATTCTCAATAAAATACTGGCAAGCCGAATCCAAGAACACATAAAAAAAATCATCCATTATGATCAAGTAGGCTTCATGCCAGAGATGCAGGGCTGGTTCAATATAAGAAAATCTGTCAATGTAATCTATCATATAAATAAACTGAAAGAAAAAATTATATGATCATTTCATTAGATGCTGAAAAAGTATTTGAAAAAATTCAACACCCCATTATGATAAAGGTCTTGGAGAGTTTAAGGGTACAAGGATCATATCTAAATTACACTAAGCTGATAGCTAATATTAAATTGAAGGGAGAGAAACTGAATGTTATTCTATTAAAATCAGGAACAAGACAAGGCTGTCCACTCTCTCCATAGCTTTTCAAAATACTGACTGAAGTTCTAGCAATAAGCTGTCATTGTGAAGTCTCTTTTGGATTCAAGGCCAAGTTTATATAGTGAACAGCTTTATAAAGGACAAGATTAGACAGGCAGTGGTGGTGCATGCATTTAATCCCAACACTTGGGAGGCAGAGGCAGGTGGACCTCTGTGAGTTCAAGTGCAGCCTGGTCTACAAATGCTACTTCCAGGAAAGACTCCAAAGCTACAGAGAAACCCTGTTTCAAAAAAACAAACAAGCAAATGAACAAACAAAACAGAACAAAGCAAAAAAGAAGCTAGGAGAAGGTGTGTTTAACCACTGAGGCAGATAAAGATTTACAGAGCAAAACTATCCTTCTGATTATGCATGATAATCTAAATATATCATAATCTATGGTTAAAAGATACATCATAATGTATAATGTAAAAGATATATTTAAAATATTTATCAACATTCAAACGAATTAGAACAAGAATACAAAATAATGGAAAACTGCTATCCACATTGTAAAATTTGTTCTTAAATAAACAGCTACTCTGATCTATTCTAACCTCAGAATAAGCTTTCTTATGACACTGAACATGCTGGTTCAAAGGCCAGAGATCCTTCTACAAAGGACTGAAAAGAGTTCATTTTAACTAGGCGTGACTACTGCCTGTCTCAAGGCTTTTGAATTATTCTACAGGATCTCTTTCTTCAAGCTTCATTTTATGCATATGGATGTTTGCTCACCTGTGTCTGTGTGCAGCACTTGCTGAGGCCAGAAGAGTTACAGAAGATCAAGCAACCTAACCTCTGTCTTTTCAAAAACACCCACTGCTCTTAATTGGTAAGTTATCTCTCAAGTAACATTTTTATTAAAAATCTATTTTTATGTTTTTTAAGTAAGATATATGCCATCACTTTATCCCTTCTTTGTTCTCTTTCCATCCCTTCCCAAATTCTTCTCTTACAATTTCTTCCTTTTTAAGTATGAGTGAATAGTGTATGCAAATAAGTGAGTTAAATCTTCTGGATTTGTTGGTTGTGTGTTATGGTTTCAGTACTGGACATACTGTTTTGGATACACAAATATGGAAATCATCCATGAATGTGGCTAATTCGTTCACTAGCAGTAGAAATTTAGTCTATTGAGCAACGTGAGTCTGACCTTTAAGTGACCTAAACTGCCTTTGACAGAAAACATTAGTGAGAATAGGATTCTTGGAGTGGTAAATACCTAAGGCAATACTTCCTGGTGCCATGGCCTTGAAGTTCTACAGCTAGAGGGAGGACTATGGACACTGTCCTCTACCAATCACAGTATCCCTATGTCCCAATCATCTCCAAACATACATACTCCATTGAACATCCTCAACTTGAATGGCTTTGAAATTATAAAATCTCCCTCCCCCACTTCCTAAGTATCATGGCCATATGCCTGTGTTACTATGACTGACTTAGCTGACTTCAACTTCATTTGTGAGTCATTAAAATTTTGGAATGGCTAAGATGATTGGTTATACTTAAGTATATCCAAAATCACTTATCTCTGTGTGCTTGCATTTCACCATCTGTAGAATAAGGACATCACACTGCCCTAGTCCCTTGATGAATTGTAGCACCTTCAAAGATAAAGAAAAGCAATACTGCTCAGACTTGAAAGTCAAGGAACTTTATGGCAAGAGGGCAGCATTTGATGGGAGTCTTCTTCTGTTACTGAAGGTAGGAAACATTCTCTTTTCTGAATACCAATAAACCAGCAGGCTTAGCAACTTATCTTTATTAAGATAATTAAAAGAACAAACATACACTGGATGTTGGTGGTGCATATCTTTGATCCTAACACTTGGGCAGCATAGACAGTTGGATCTCTGTAAATCCAAGGCCAGTCTGGTCTAGAAAGCTAACTCCAGAACATCCAAGGCTAAAAAAATCATCCCTGTCAATAAAACCTTTAAAAAATTACAAATTGTTTGTCTGTTATGCATCCACCTACAATTCTGGTACACTGAAAACAAGGAGGGCATATCTCTTTGATATTGTACAAAATGCAAGTCTATATAGTGAGTTCCAGGCCAGCCACAGATTCATGGTGAGACTATTCCTTAAAACAAAATGAAACAATAGAAATACAAATGAATGTGTTATTAACGAAAAATTATAAACATGACATTTGTTTCAGTTTGACTTATTTACAACAGTGATGGTGCTAAGAAAATTAATGCATCCTTTCAGCCCTAAAAGGTGAAGATACCTGGCAAGAGATAACCACAATTAACTTCTATAACTAAAGCAAATAAAGAAAGTCTTCCCATCTCTGAAACCCTCACCCATGCTCCACTTCCACAAGGTGGTCAGATAAATAGTAAATGAGAGCAAATTTCAGAGAGACATTCTCATCTGGAGAAGTCAGTATTTTCCCACAGTGAAACTCCCAGGGATATTAGAACTTCATGGTGTCTACTCTTTCGCTATTTGTTGGCCAAAGGGAGATATATAAATGTCTCCTAGAATACCCTTATTCCTTCCAGGCAGGAAGGTACCAGGGATTGACAAGGAGGAGACTGAGGAGTTTTTAATTCCCAGTGGGGCCCTCAAAGTGGGTACTGTCACTGACCACTACATGAGGTGCCAAAGACATAAAGAGTGGAAGAAGTAGAGGAAGAAGACCCAGCACAGCTGAGTGGAGGAAGAGAACAGTTCATGCCAGCTTGTCCGCATGTGCACCCTAAACACTACTCTCTGGCATTTGATCCTTGGGCTTTCACAAACCTCCATTCTTATCAGTCCACTCAAATTCCACAGCTCTTTGTTGATGCCTGATTACCATAACCTTATAGTGACTTCAGTTTTTTTTTAAATTTTTTTAAAATATTTATTTATTATGTATACAATATTTTGTCTGTGTGTGTGTGCCTGCATGCAGAAGAGGGCACCAGATCTCATTACAGATGGTTGTGAGCCACCATGTGGTTGCTGGGAATTGAACTCAGGACCTTTGGAAAAGCAGGCAATGCTCTTAACCACTGAGCCATCTCTCCAGCCCCTGTGACTTCAGTTTTATGTCTCTGGAAGTCCTCACAACCTGGATGTCATGTTGAATCATCACTGCTTACAGCTCCTAACTGAATGTTTCTCAGGTACCTGGGAAACAGAATATGATACCATTCATACAAGGCAGGCTTCATGCCTACAAGTTATGATTCTTTCTTTTTGAGAGGAATGAATTCCAGCACGGTTACACTTGGTATGTGAGCTTCTAGGCTCCAATCGTGGCCAATGGCTTTGATTAAATATTTAATTACCTTTCAAAGACTTTTACTGTCAGTTTGTATCCTGATTACTTTTTGTACTTTTCCCTCATTTGGGGAAGACTTGGGCTCTGAAATTCTTTAAGAAGAAAGCCAGTCCAGGCACCCTCTCCTCCACTGCCCAAGGACCCAGCTGAGGACATCCCCAAGGACACCTGGAATCCTCCCCAGAGATAAGTCTCCTGCCAACCTCATAATTGCTCCCCTAATCAAGATATCTTCTTCCCTGCTCCCAAGTCTGCCCCTCCTCCATCTCCACCCTCCCACTCCCCAAGCTCTCTCCAATCCTGTTCTCCCATTTCTCTCCCCCTCTCCCTCTCTCCACAACCCATCTCTCTCCCCGTGCTCCCAACCCTGCCTGACAATCTTGCCTGCTTCCAATTTCCAGATTCAATTTCCAGGAGGATCTATATCTGTCTTTGGGTTCACCTCATTATCTGCCCTCTACAGGCTCCTGAACTATAAGCGCAATGTCCTCTATTTATGTCTAGAGTCCACCAACGAGTGAGTACATACCATATTCATCTCCCTGGGTCTGGGTTATCTCACTCAGGACAGTGTTCTCCATTTCCATTCACACACACAAAATTCAAGATGTCACCATTTTTTACTGCTGAACAGCACTCTAATGTGTACATGTACCACGCCTTCTTTTTTATTTTATCCATTCAAAAATTTACACTTCCTCTCCTCCATCCATTCCCCTCCTACTCCCCCACTCATCCTCCTCTCTCCACCTCCCTCCGTAAGAGAGGGCAGGGAACCCTTCCCTGTGGGATGTCCAAGGCCCTCCCCACTACATCCAGGACTAGGAAGCTTTGCATCCAAATAGACTACGGTCTTAAATAGCCAGTCCATGCAGTAGAAACAAGTCCCAGTGCCTTTATCAATGGCTTCTCAGTTAGCCCCCAGGGTCAGCCACATTCAGACAGTCCAGTTTGATTGCATGCTCATTCAGTCCTTGTCCAGCTGGATTTGGTATCCTCCCATTAGAACAGGCACACTGTCTCAGTGGGTGGACAAACCCCTTGTGGTCTAGACTTCCTTGCTCATCTCCTCCCTCCTTCCCCTCTTCATTTGGACCTTGGGAGCTCAGTCCGTTGCTCTGATGAGAGTCTCTGTCTCGATCTCCATCCATTGCCAGACGAAGGTTCTATGGTGATATTCGAGATAAACTGTGTGATAGTGGGGCAAGGCCAAGTCAGGCACCCTCTGCACTGCTGCCCAAGGACCTAACTGGGGACATCCCAATGGACATCTGGGATCACTTCAAGAGCCAAGTCTCTTGTCAACCCTAAAATGGCTCCCTTAATATAGATATCTTGTTCCTGTTCCCTGCTCCTATATCTGCCCTTCCTCCATCTCTACCTCCCTACTCCCCCAAGCTCTCTCTAGTCTTTCCTTTCTCCTTTCTCTCTCCCCCTCTCCCCTTCCCAGACCTCCACCCCTGTGCTCCTACCTTTTGCCCGGCAATCTTGTTTCCTTCTATTTTCCAGGAGGATCTATTCATGATTTTCCTTGGGTTCACCTTGTTATTTGGTTTCTCTAGGCTTGCGAAATATGGGCTTAATGACCTTTGTTTATGGCAAGAGTCTACTAATGAGTAAGTATATACCATATTCATCATTTTGGGTCTTGGTTATCTTACTCAGGATAATGTTTTCTATTTTCATGCATTTGCATGCAAAATTCAAGATGTCATTGTTTTTTTAATGCTGAGTACCCTAATGTGGATATATTCCACACCTTTTTTATCCATCCTTCCATTAAAGGGCATCTTGGTTGTTTCCAGGTTCTGGCCATCACAAACAATGCCACTACAATCACTGTTGAACAAATGCCTCTGTAATATGACTGGGCATCTCCTGGGTACACTCCCAAGAGTGGTATTGCTGGACCGGATCCCTTGAGAAACTGCCACACTAATTGCCAAAGTGGCTGAACATGCCCACACACCCACCAACCATGTATGAGTGCTCTCCTTTCTTCACATCCTCTCCTGCCTTGCCCCATGGTCACAGTGATGAGTATCTCGAGTATGTAAATCATTCCTTCATCTGAGGATGGATGGAGATGGAGATAGGGACCCACATTGGAGCACTGGAGTGTGCTCCCAGGGTCCAGTTGAGGGGTGGAAGGAAGGAGAGGAGAAGCAAGAAGGTCAGGGCAGAGAGGGGATGGACCACTCTCTGAGACAATGGTCCTGATCTAATGGGTGCTCACCAAATCCAGCTGGACTGAGATTTAGGGGGCCTGTGGTTGGGCCAGACTCTCTAGGTGTGGCTGATGGTGGGGGCTTGCTGAGAAGCCATTCATAGAGGCACTGGGACTTGTTCCTGCTGGATATACTTGCTTTTTGGGATTCTGGTCTGTGTGGATGCTTGCCTTCCTGGGCCTGGATGGAGGGGGGGCCTTGGACTTGCAACAGGGCAGGATATCCTGGGACTGGAGGGGGAGGGAAGAGGATAGGTTGGGAAGTAGGAGGACGGGGGAGGTGGGAATTTTTGAATGGAAAAATTAAAAAAATAAAATAAAAAATGTCAAACAGAAAAAAAAAAAAGCCTAAGTTAGTTTCCCATGCTATCATCTTTCATTTCTTCTGGGACATCAAGGCTGTGATAAAGAACTTAGATCAGCCATTCATACCACACTGTTACTGACATGTTCATGAGAATCAGCACTTAGAACATTGGTGACTCATCCACAGGGACCAACATTGATACTCAGCACCCACAACTGTGTGTACTTCCAGTCAGAGGGGATTAGACATTGTCTTCTTGTCTACATCTAAATTAAACTTCATTATTTTTGAAGCTAATAGACACATGAAGAAAATCTATTATAAATATAGAATCACATACAGACCTTTCTGTTCAGCATTTGCACATCTTGTGCCAAAAGGAGCCAGAACAATGCACTAGCTCTTCAGGACAAACAATTACAGGGAGTTCTGACCAATCTGAAGTGTGGGCTAGGAATCAGACTTGGGTACCCAAGAGGACCAGTACTCCTGAGACAACTCTCCAGTTCCCATATTGTGGGCGCATATTTTGAGTTTACACAAAAACCATTGCCCCTGTCTGAGCTGGTTACATTAGCTCTGGAGACAAGGTGTCTCTGCCCTTAACAAAAGCCAGGATGTCTGCTCCTAACTTCTTTTGTTAAAGTGTGGATTACCTGAGAAGAGGTGTTGACTGAAACTGGTCAGGATGTCTGTTGCTTTCTTTCTCTATGCAATTTGGAGGTTGTCTTATAGTCAGGGCCTACCTGATTGCTAGATGCAGATGTGACGAGAGCCCAGGCACCCGGTTCCCTAGGCAACAGCCTTTGTGTGTTCCCGCTCATTTGGTGTGGGTATATAAGATGTTTGGGGAATAAAGGATTGAGGCCTTTTCCATGATGACCGTCTAAGTTGTGTCTGATTATTCCTCGCGAGTCCGTTCCAGTCTAGTTAGAGAATCTGTGTTGGACCCACACGGGCTCCGACACCATATATGTCATGATAATGCTGAAGTTGAAGTTGTCCCAGTTCCCTTCTGTCTCTCATCACTTGAAAGATAAAGTCACCTCTAGATGCTTGTCAAAGGATCTAATGGACTGAATGTGAATGGAATTTCTATATTGCTTTTTATCTTCATTGTTAAAACAGATCTCTTTATGCAAATGAAGTTAAAAAAACTTGGTTAAAATAAACCTGAGTCAAGCCAGATTTGATTAGGAAAAGTCCACATAGCCAGAGATTTCAAGATTTCATAATGGGGAACAAGATGACCTCAAACTTACTGAGATGGGCTCCACGCATACTCCTATGTGCTATGATTATAGCCATGCACCTCTAAGTCCAGCTGAAATAAAGGTTTTTAAAGCACTTATCATTGAATCAGAGAAAAAAAATAAGATTTAGAGGGAGCATCATTGTTTTCACGAATAGGAATATTTCTTAATTCTATAATTTGAACAGTCAAATTATTTCATATGTTCTCAATAATGGGTTATTTTCTTTGCATTGTTAAGTCCATACATTTTTAAATGTTTGAAGTGCATTTGTGTGAATACACCTGTGCCATGATGTGTATGTAGCACTGACAAGAAAACTAACAGAGGTCTATGATCTACTTCTACTTTGTGAGTTCTAGTGATGATACCTAGGGAATTATTTGGCTGCAAGTAACCTCAATGCCACTTCTTTGTATTTAAAAATTATTCATCAATGAGCTCACAGAGAAGTGTGCACATGGAACAACCCAAGTGAAAATATGAGAAACAACTGTAGAAGTCTTATCAGTAAACCAGAGGTAGAACTCAGGTTCTCAGAATTAGCAGCAATGAACATTACTAAATGAGGCAATTCTCTGAAGAATTCAATTCTTATGCTTAAAGAAAGTGTGATAAATAAATATTTAGCCATCAGAATGAACAAATTAGATATGTATGATGGTGTAAATATTTTTATACGCAAAGAAGATTTATTATTCAAGATGATCTAGGTCCTTATACCTTGAATGAATTTACATTTACAATGTGAAAAAAGACAATAATTTATTGATGTACTATTTCTTCAAATCAAATTTGATCATCACTGATATAAGTCTGTGGGAAGAAACTGTTGTATAGTAGGTAAGAAACCTAACCTTAATCTCAGTAGAACATCAAGCTATGGTATGAGATACACAACTGTTTGCTGATTATCTTACTTTATTATATCAATATCACATAAATGAAAATATTTTTTGATTACTTTATTAGATCAATATCACATAAATGAAAATGTTTTTTGCATACACACATGAGGTATTTAATGTTTCTTATAATTACATTTTTCAGTCATTTTAACATTAACATTGTTAAATTGTGTTGAGAAAACAGAACACATTGGGAGTTCATCATCTACCCTTGAACTTGTGCTCAGGTGGCAGACATATGAGCATCATGAGTTCAAATGTATCTCTGAATCATTACTGACATCCAAGCCAGGATGAATCACAAGCAACAAAACAACAAGGGATTTTGTGAAAAGATGAAAATCAAAACCATGAACAAAAACTGACCACCTTTTCACTGACTTCCTTACATGAAAAGTATGATCAGACATGTTCTATTATTTTAATAACCAATGGCACACTTCAATGATGGGAAGGACATTCTATATATTACATCAGAAAAATACCTATTACAAGGTAAAGGCACAATAGAAGTCGATCAAAAGCCATAGAAGGAATAAAATGACTACAAAATAAATTTTAGTAAATGGAGTTGCCACAATATACACTTTGTTTCAAAATAGAAACCAAAATGCAATGATTTCCAGCATCAGTCTTGAGTGAACATGTTACATAATTCAAGGCTATGATGAAAAATAATTTTTCTTCAAGCTGAAGACAACTTTGATGGCTGAAGTCACTAAAAATTGTTTTCATGAATAGGGCTTTCTGCTTTTATGAGTGTGTTCCTATTTCAAAAATTCAATGAGATATAAATAGACATTAAAATATTTATAGCACTAGAGTAGTGACTAGATGACTAAGAAATCTTTATTCCAAGGACTCAGGTCAGATTTTTAACAGCTGTCTGTAATTTCTGTTACAAGGAGATCTAAGGTGTTTAACGTTTTAATGATGTAGAATGCACATTTACATTCCCCCACACACATACATCACATCATTACAATAAAAGCAATTTTTAAATAATTTTTCACTCATGAAAATTTTTCTCCTGTAAACATTTATCAATGGAAAATAGGATTCCAGGCATCTTACAACTCACTTGTAAAGGCCTTATCACACTGAATACATTCGCATGGTTTCTTTCCAGTATGTGTTCTTTGATTCTTTTGAAGAATATTGTGATGTGCAAAGGCCTTACCACACTTATTACATTCATAAGGCTTCTCAGCAGTATGTGTTCTTTTATGTATTTGAAGAGCACCACATTGAGCAAAGGCCTTACCACAGTGATTACATGCATAGGGTTTCTCTCCAGTATGTGTTGTTTTATGTAATTGAAGAATACATGGCTGGCCAAAGACCTTACCACACTGATTAGATTTGTAGGGTTTCTCTCTAGTTTGTGTTCTTTTATGCAAATGAAGATTACTGTGAGCTGCAAAGGCCTTACCACACTGATTACATTCATAGGGTTTTTCTCCAGTGTGTGTTCTTTTAAGGCATTGAAGATCACTGTACTGTGCAAAGGCCTTACCACACTGATTACATTCAAAGTGTTTCTCTCCTGTATGGGTTCTTTTATGCAAGTGAAGAGTATGGAGCTGTCCAAAGGCCTTCCCACACTGATTACATTTATAGGGTTTCTCTCCAGTATGTGTTCTTTTATGTGTTTGAAGATGATTGTATTGAGCAAAGGCCTTACAACACTGATTACATTCATAGTGTTTCAATCCAGTATGTATTCTTTTATGGCTTTGAAGATTACTGTGATGTGCAAAGGCATTACCACACTGATTACATCCATAAGATTTCTCTCCAGTATGTGTTCTTTTATGTAATTGAAGATTACAGGGCTGGCCAAAGGCCTTACCACACTGATTACATTCATAGGGTTTCTCTCCAGTATGTGTTCTTTTATGTAATTGAAGATTACAGGGCTGGCCAAAGGCCTTCCCACACTGATTACATTCATAGGGTTTCTCTCCAGTATGTGTTTCTTCATGTATTTGAAGAGCACCGTGTTGAGCAAAGGCCTTACCACACTGATTACATTCATACAGTTTCTTTCTACTATGTGTGTTTTTATTGAATTGAATGGTATGGGGCTCTCCAAAGGCCTTTCCACACTGATTACATGCATAGGGTTTCTCTCTAGTATGTCTTCTTTTATGCAATCCAAGCTTACAGGGCTGTGCAAAGGCTCTATGACACTGATTATATTCACAGGGTTTCTCTTCAGTGTGTGTCCTTTTGTGCATTTGAAGAGAATTGTGATGAGCAAAGGCTTTATGACACTGATTAGATTCGTAGGGTTTCTTACTATCATGTGTTCTTTTATTCCTCTGATGCTGATTGTCATATGCCATATCTTTAACACATTGATGATGCACCGAAAGTTTCTTTCCAGAATTATTTGTCAATCCTGCAAGCAGAATTGGAAAATATAAAAGCTTTACCACATTCAATACACTCTTGAACCTACATGTCTCTATGTATTATTTTTATAATTTAGTCCAATTGTAAATAGAAATCAGATATTAAGTTTTTATAACTATGTTTAAACTCATGTTTTCTTCTTTAATTAAGGGTTGTTTTGCATCTTTTAAGACACCTATCATGGTAAATTCCTTTATTACATGGTTTACCTTTTCACCTTTACAGAAACATTTTTCTATTTGACATATTTCATATATTTGAAGAGAACTGGATAATCTCAGAACAACTTTATTACATTCATAAGCTGTCCTATACTGTGAATCATACTACATTTGCTAAGTGAACTAGGACAATCAGAAATATTTGTAACATTCTAGAACTTGTGTGGTTTCTCTGCACTGAGAGTTTGTTTATGTATTAACAGTGTTGTATGAAAACCAATTATTTATATAATTGAATCAATTTGAGCAAGGGTACTCAACATGGGGACTAATGCTTAACTTCTAATTGTTTTTAGAAAAAGGTATGCTGTGTTTTCCCATATTCCTATGCTCATTATCGAGAGTAATATGTGGTATCCACAGTAAAGGAAGAATCACAAACAAAAAATTTTCACACTAAATAACACGATTTGACATTTTGTTCCTCATAGATGTTTGGTAGAGGTATTAAAGTTTCTTCACAACAACTGCCAACTCTAACTACTTCTGTCACCAATTTTAATACAGTAATAAAAAGTATATGAGTAATACAAGATTTATTATGGGCAGTCAACTATTCCACCTATTATGGTCTAAAGGCAAAAACCATGCTCCACACACAAATCCTTTTTCTATTATTGAAATGGAAAGTTGACTATATGACTCAAATTTGTAATTTTATGAATGAGTGGTGAATTAGTTGTTTAATCTAAAAATTTAGTTGGTTTAATCACGAGAACAAGGTCATTTCCCCAGGGAACAATGGAGTGGGATCAAGGGTACTTGATCCAAAATAAGAACTTTTGATTCAGAAATATTATTCTACAAACTGGAGATTCTTATGTTCTAGAATTAATGCACCTTCCTCTGGATAAATTATTCCACAAACTTAAAAGTTTAATAAACAAATTCTCTGTAAAAACTGCATGCATCTAGGGTGGTTAATTTAAAAAAGAGGAGTCAACCTGGAAAAAATTTTGTCTACCACATAAAATGTCATTTTTAGCCTGGTGGTGATGGCACATGCCTTTAATCGAACTCTGTGAGTTCAAGGCCAGCCTGGTCTACAAGAGCTAGTTCCAGGACAGGAACCAAAAAGCTACGGAGAAACCCTGTCTCGAAAATCCAAATAAATAAATAAATAAAATGTCATTTTTAAGTCTCTTGTGGGTTCAGGACCAAGGTTATACTGTGAACAATTTAAAAAGAAACAGGAGAACGTAGGCAGTGGTTGCACATGCCTTCAATCCCAGCACTTGGGAAGCAGAGGCAGGTGGATCTCTGTGACTTCAAGGCCAGCCTGGTCTACAAGAGCTAGTTTCAGGACAGGATCTAGAGCTACAGAGAAATCCTGTCTTGAAAAACAAAACAAAAAACTAACAACAACAACAAAGACAGAAGGCTTGTCTAATCACTTAGGCAGATGGAGATTTACAGAGCAAGGTAGGGATAGCCTGCCTATTGGGAGCGGGATTGCCTCGGGCAAATGTTGGGCGTGCAGAAGTTGCAAGCCCCTTCCTGTCTCCTGTGCTCCCCAGGAACCTTGGTGTTCTGAGTCTGGTTACAATAAAGTTGTACAAACACTTATCACTATTTGTCTGAATTAATCTATACCGCCACATTTTGGCGCCCAACATTGTGGTAGATTTGCCCCCGCCCCGTAGCCCACTGCGCACACAGCAGGTCCTGGGCACAGGTCACCGCAGTGCACCTCCCCCACGCCAGCCCGCTGGCTCTCCCGCCCACCCTAGCATCACCCGGCCCGGAGGCAGCGCCCATTGCAGCTCCCAAGCCACCCGCAGCCACACGCCCACCCTGCGGCCGTCCCATCCCACGGGTCCCTGGCGGCTTGGAGCCCACATCTCCCAGTCAGCCATTCAACCACCGTATTTCGAGTCCCCGCCTCGTCTCCCATAGCCGCTAGCACTCTCAGGCTCACAGCAAGCTTCTGGGTGTCGCTTTTAACCCCTCCCTAGTTGGTCTGATTCAAAATAACCCCTTCCACACCCAACTGACAATGAGGAAAAATTACAACAGGCACATGTGGACAGGGTGAATCCAGAGCTCGATTGTATTCTCGTCATATTACCATCAAAAATTTCTCCTACAATAATTTTAATGCAGAGAGATGATATTATCTTGGAATGGATCTTTTTACCACATAAACCAAGTAAGAAGCTGAAAACTTATGTGGAAAAAGTCTCTGAGTTAATTATAAAAGGCAAGCTGAGACTTCGTCAACTAGCAGGCATAGACCCAACAGAAATTATAGTGCCTTTCACTGTTGATGAACTAAAGAAATTATGGGAAGATAATGAACCATGGCAAAGAGCTTGTGCTAATTTTTTGGGAGACATTAATAACAACTATCCAAAAAGCAAGAGGCTTAACTTCATAAAAAGAACTTCTTGGATCCTTCCTTGAATCATCCATGATGCTCCAATAACTGGAGCCCCTACATTCTATACTGATGCCAATAAAACAGGGAAGGCAGGTTACAAATCCGAAGACTTGGGTAAGGTGGAACAAAGTCCGTATGATTCTGTCCAGAAGGCAGAATTATTTGCCATTCTAATGGTGCTAAGGGATTTTAAAGAGCCTATTAATATAGTTACTGATTCACAATATGCAGAAAGAGTTATTTTACATATTGAAACTGCTGAATTTATACCTGATGAAACAGAACTAACCTCATTGCTTATCCAGGTTCAAGATTTGATCAGGAACAGGCTTTGCCCTATGTACATAACACACATCCGATCCCATACGGGTCTGCCAGGTCCTCTAACACAAGGTAATACAGATATTGATCAATTATTGATTGGTACTGTGCTACAACCCTCTAAATTTCATAAAAAAACATCATTTTAATAGCAAAGGTTTGAAGAGTGTTCTATTACATGGCAACAAGCTAAGGAGATTGTAAAGAAATGCCCTACTTGCTCTTTCTATAACCAAACATCACTGCCAGCAGGGGCTAATCCAAAGGGCACCCATAGGAATGAAATCTGGCAGATGGATGTGTTCCACTTTGCAGAATTTGGCAAATTGAAGTATGTTCACCACACCATTGACACTTATTCAGGTTTTCACTGGGCAACTGCTTTAAGTTCAGAAAAAGCTGATTCAGTAATCACTCATTTATTAGAAGTCATGGCTATCATGGGTATACCTACACAAATAAAGACAGATAATTGTCCTGCTTATGTCTCTAGGAAAATGAAATGGTTTTTTGACTATTACAATATCAAGCATGTTACAGGTATACCATACAATCCTACAAGTGAAGCAGTCATAGAAAGATCAAATAGAAATATAAAGGATATGTTGAACAAACAGAAAAGCGTGGAAAACACCCCCAGAAATAGGTTACATAATGCTTTGTTAATCTTGAATTTTCTTAACGCTAATGAGAAGGGAACAACGGCTGCAGAAAGACATTGGGTAATGGAAAAGTCTACTGAACTAAATCAACCAGTTTATTTCAAGGATGTGCTGACCTCACATTGGAAGCCAGGAGATGTGCTGCATTGGAGAAGGGGTTTTGCTCTTATCTCCACAGGTGAGGAAAAATTATGGATACCGTCAAAATTAATAAAGGTTTGGTATGAAAGTCATTTGGAAAAGATAAATAACAATTTTTCACAAGGATGGCGAGCATACTGATGGTAAGGAATATAAATAGGTTGGGGGCAGGGTTCTTTTCTTATCTCCACAGGTAAATACTGATCTTCAAAGAATTTAAGGGACCCTGAATATTTAATCATTTGTGGATGGAAAATAGTTACAACCCACTAAGGATCAGTAAGTATTGATTATATATATATATATATATATATATATATATATATATATATATATATGTTTTATTGAACAATTCTTATAAATATGTAGAGCTGGTTTTGGAATTGGACTATGGCTCAGTCCCTCTTCAATTCCAAGCCTGTTGATAAGAGATATCTCAGAGTTTCTGTCTCAGATCAGGAGCCATGAAATGGGACAGAATAAGAATAATTGTATACTTGATAAACTTTCTTTGCTTTTATTCATATCTGTGTCTTTCTTTATATGTCAGTATGTATCCGTGTTGTTAATGTTTAAATTTCCCATAACAAGCAACAAATTTTCCTACAGTAATCTTTGAAGTTTTCATGATGAAGATGGGGCCACACAACATCAGCTCAACCTGGTTACTATGACGTCATGATTGTTTTTTTTTCTCCGTTTTTAAGCGCTAATATTAGACTTGTTTTTTGGTACCAACTGCACAAGACAATTTCGAATGGTGCACATTTTTGACAACACTCTGGCCAGACATTCTCAAAATGCACAGAGACTAGTTACAATTTTCTTAAGTCAAAGGTTAATTTGGGAATTTTAACATCATTTGCTTTCACAGGAGCCCCTAAGAAGAACGTCACCCACATGTCAGCTTGAAACAATCTTAGAGGATGAAGTCCCCTCTCCCAACAGAGTTTGCCCTCAGGGTTAGGGACATCTTTTAGTGGTTGGTTTGGGGTTGAGGGGATGGGGAGATGTTTTATGAAATTAGGGGTATGTTCAAAAAAAGGGGGGATTAACTAGTTTGATGCGATGATTGGTATTTGTGAGTTTCTGTTTTTAGAAAATTGTATTGGTACTGTTTCCTGTATATTGATATATTGAATATTGAATGTGAGTGTTCCTACCTCTATTTTTGTATAAGAGTATGCTTATATTGTATTGATACATCTACCATATCACAATGTACATTTCTACCTCTGATACTATTTATGTAATATCATTGTTTACATTTGATATGTAATGACATTGTTTACAGGTGCAGATCATTGTCTTCATATTTTGCACAGTTGTTTATTCTCTTAGTCTTCAAGTTAGATAGGTATTGAGAATTATGTGTTTGTCATGTTTATTGTTAGGTTAATCAGGTCTTCTAGATACATAGAGATTATATTTAGTATAGATAGTATAATCTTCAGCCTCTTTAAAGAGCTGTAGAAAATGGCTTTAATCTAACCTAGAATTCTGTGCCTACGAGACACAATTACTCCTGGAAATGCCACTCTACTCCCGAGAGAACATTGAGCACCAAAGACACTCCACTGGGAGCTTGTCTTCTTGGCAGATCTGGCCTTTGGGTTTAGAAAAGCCCATACCTCAACTACTGACAAAGATATGAAACAGGATTGTCTTATCTTGCCAAGACAGGGTAGGATAATTCTAAGAAAGTTTCTTGCATTTGATAATGGCATGTCAGTTATGTTAGGCCTTAGCCAAATTTGGTTGACTCAACATTGCAAACGAGAATTTGGGTGATTGCCCAGGTAGTCAGTTGTCTCTGTCATTTGTTGCACATTTTGGATATCTCTCATTTGTTAAGTAATATTATTTCCTTCTCAGATCTTTGACGGAGTTGAAGATTATATAATTGTAATTACTCTCTACATTATTTAGACTCCTTGAGATAGAATGTCTGGTAAAACTTTTGTTCTCAATATTGTTTGTTATATTTATTATTTGTTATTATTATTTATAGTTGTATTTGGTTTAGTTTTGTTTTATTTAGACAAAAAGGGGGAGATGCAGGGATAGCCCACCTATTGGGGGCGGGATTGCCTCGGGCGAATGTTTAGTGATATATTGGGCGTGCAGAAGTTGCGAGCCCCTTCCTGTCTCCTGTGCTCCGCTGGAACCTTGGTGTCGTGGGTCTGGTTAAATTAAAGTTGTACAAATACTTATCACTATTTGTCTGAATTAATCTATACTGCCACAGAGCAAAACTATCTTTTTGATCATGCATAATGATCAGAAATCTAAAAGAACCAAGTCTAAGTTAGATTCTGGTGCTTTCAATCTTTGGTTCTTCTGGGTCATGAAGAGTGAGGAAAAGATAAACTTATTATATCAGCCTTTTCCGTCTCACTGTTATTAATGACATGCTCATGAGGCTGAAGACTCAGCACTTAGAACACTGGATACTCATCCACAGGGCCTAACATTGATACCCAGAACCCACAACAGTCTGTACCTCCAGTCAAAGAGCATTAGACACCATCTTTAATCACCAATGATACCTCGGATGTGGGGCTATAAACCAAACTTTGGTACCCAAGAGGTGCAGTACTTTGAGAAAACTCTCCAGTTCCCACATATGTCACTATAATGTGGAAGGTGAAGGTGTTGCACTGTTCCTTCTGTCTCTTAGCACACAAATGCCCTCTATATGGTTGCCAAAAGATTCAATTGATTGAATGTGAATGGAATATCTATAATGCTTATGTTATTGTTATCACAGCTTTTATGTGAGCAAAGATACTAAAATGTTGGTTGAAATCAATCTGAGTCCAGGCAGATTTTATTAGCAAAAGTTACATTATTGAGATAGGCTTTTCTTTTAGAATTTTTGAGACAAGATACTTCCTCATTGTCATGGATGTCATGAATTTATTATGGGGAAGAAGCTGGCCTCACAAGATCAGGACCACCCACACTCCAGTGTGCTGTAATTATAGCAAAACACCTGTAAGTCCAGTTGAAATATGTGTTTCTAAAGGACTTATCATTGAGTCAGAGAAAAAAATAATAAAATAAGATTAAGATGGAGCATCATTGTTTTGATGGATAGTAATTTTTCATGAAATTCTATAATTTAAATGACCGAATCATTTCATATGTTCTCAACAATGGGTTATTTTCTTTGCATTGTTAATTGCACCCATTTATAAATGTTTGAAGTGTGACTGTGTGAACACACCTCTGCCATGATGTGTATGTAGCACTGAGAGGAAAACCAACAGGGGTCTATGATCTACTTCTGCTTTGTGAGTTCTAGTGATTAAACCTTTGGGGTTATTTGACCACAAATGACCTCAATGGCACTTCTTTTGAAGTGAAGAAATATGAGAAAATATGTAGAAGTATGGTGTATAACCCAGAGATAGAACCCAGGTCAGACATAGCAGCAATGAACTTTACTAAATGTGGCAATTTCCTGGTGTATAATTTTGGTTCTGAGAAAGTATTATAAATAAATGTGTAGTCCTCAAAATGAACAAATTTTCCTGTTGTAATGTTTCTTCAAATTGAAATTGAGCACCACTGAAATGGCTCAGGGGGAAAGGAGTGTTGTGTGTAAGACTAGGATCTTATCCTCAATTTTCTATAAAATGTCAAGCTGTGATTGATTACATACACAGTTGTTTGCTGGTTCTCATACATTATTACATCCATATCAGATAAATGAAAATCTTTGAATACACACATGAATTATTTAATGTTTCTTATAATTTCTTTTATTAGTCATTTTAACATATACATTGTTAAATTCTCTTGAAAACCCAGCACATTGGAAGTTCATCATCTACCCTTGGACTAGTACTCAAGCAGAAGACAAACGAGCATCATAAGTTCAAATGTATGCCTGAATCATTACTGACATCCAAGGTAAGATGAATAACAAATAACAAAATCTCAAGGGAATTTGTAAAAAAATGAAAATCAAAACCAGAAACACAAACCACCACCCTTATGAGTAAAGCATGATCAAACAAGGCCTGATATTTCAATAGCCAATGGGAAAAATAATATGATGGAGGCTCCATTATATACATTACAGTAGAAAAATACGTATCACTAGGTACAGACAGAATAGACGATAAACTAAAGTCATAGAAGTAAAATAAGGTCTACAATATAAACTTCCCTAAATGGATTTGCCACAAATACAGCACACTTTAGTGACTCCCTCAAATACTTTAAAATAGAAACCACAATACAATGATCTCCTCCATCTGTCTTGACTGAACATGGTATGTAATTTACTTCTTTCAATGCTATGATAAAAAATTTTTTCATGAAGCTAAAGAAACCAGTGATGTTTAATGTCATTAACAAAGTTTTTCATGAATAGGAATTTCTTCTTTATGAGTTCTTTCCTATTGCAGACATAAAAGTGTTCTAAATAGAATTTAAAACATTTATAGCACTTGAGTCATGGCGAGGTGACTAAGAAATATTCATTCCCAAGACTAAGGTCATATTTTTAAAAGTTTGCTGTAATTCCTGGTATAAGAAGATCCAAAGTCTTAATTTTCCAAAGATACAGAATATCAATCCAAAAATTCACACACACACACACACCCCACATAAAAACAATTAAAACAATTTTTTTAAAATTTTTTCGAGACAGGGTTTCTCTGTAGCTTTTTTTTTTTGGTTTTTCAAGACAGGGTTTTTCTGTGGCTTTGGAGCCTGTCCTGGAACTAGCTCTGTGGACCAGGCTGGTCTCGAACTCACAGAGATCCGCCTGCCTCTGCCTCCTGAGTGCTGGGATTAAAGGCGTGCGCCACCATCGCCCAGCTGGAACTAGCTCTTCTAGACCAGGCTGGCTTCGAACTCACAGAGATCCGCCTGCCTCTGCTTCCTGAGTGCTGGGATTAAAGGTGTGCGTAATCATCACCCGGCTTCATATAGGGTTTCTTAAAACCAGATCTCTTCTAAGGAGATTTTTTTTTTGGTTTTTTGATACAGGGTTTCTCTGTGGTTTTGGAGCCTGTCCTGGAACTAGCTCTTGTAGACCAGGCTGGTCTCGAACTCACAGAGATCTGCCTACCTCTGCCTCTCAAGTGCTGGGATTAAAGGCGTGCGCCACCACCGCCCAGCTGTAAGGAGATTTTGAAGGTGGGAACTGGTTCGATTTCAATCCCTGTGCTTGAACAACCAGAGAGATGGACTGGATCTTGTGCTGAGAGATTGGTTGGTTTTGTGATCAGTGAACAAGGGTAGAGTGTGGTTCTTTGGCTCTGGTTTGAGAGCCAAAGTGTGTTTCCTTCACTGGCTCTTTTTAACTTTTTGGCTCTGTTTTAGGGTGATGTTCTTATAGCTAGCTCTAGATTCAGGGACAAAGTGTTTTCCCTTGGATCTCATTTCAATAACAGGGTGTGATTCTTTGACTGGCTGATTTTCCTGCCTGTAGGACTTCATAACTCCAAAAATTATGTTTTTTCCATTAGTTTGCTGGTGCAAATAAAATAAACTGTTATCATATTGAGCAGATTATGGACACTATCAGTTTTTTTCTACAAAATGAATGCTGTTAGTTATCTGACTGTAAATGTATTGGCTTAGGATCTTTGTTTATGATTTTGAAGATCACTGTGCTGTGCAAACCTCTTACCCCACTGATTACATTCAAAGAGTTCCTACCTAGGGTGAGATCTTTTATGCCTTATAAGATTACTTAAAGCTGAAAATGCCTTACCACAGTGATTACATTCATATGGTTTCTCTCCAGAATGTGTTCTTTTATGTTTTTGAAGACTACTGTGTTGGGCAAAGACCTTACCACACTGACTACATTCACAGGGTTTCTCTCCAGTATGTGTTCTTTTATGGGATTTAAGAGTATTGTACCGAGCAAAGGTCTTACCACACTGATTACATTCATAGGGTTTCTCTCCAGTATGTGTTCTTTTATGGTTTTGAAGATTACTCAGATCTACAAATGCCTTACCACATTGATTACATTCATATGGTTTCTCTCCAGTATGTGATCTTTTATGTGTTTGAAGATTACTGTGTTGAGCAAAGGCCTTACCACACTGATTACATTTAAAGGGTTTCTCTCCAGTATGTGTTCTTTCATGGTATTGAAGAGCAGTGTACCATGCAAACACCTTACCACACTGATTACATTGATAGGGTTTTTCTCCAGTATGTGTTCTTTTATGGATTTGAACATAACTCTGAACTGCAAAGGCCTTACCACACTGATTACATTCATAGGGTTTCTCTCCAGTGTGTGTTCTTTTATGGTTTTGAAGTTTACTCTGAGCTGCAAAGGCCTTACCACACTGATTGCATTCATAGGATTTCTCTCCGGTATGTGTTCTTTCATTCCATTTAAGGTGACTGGCATGTGTGAAGGCTTCAGAACATTGAATATCTACTGAAAGTTTTTCCCCAGCTTGAATTCTTTCAATCCTGCAAGGATAATTGGCACATATAAAAGCTTTACCATATTTAATACACTGTTGTGCCTACACATTTGTATGAATTAATTTTATAGTATGTTCTAATTATAAAGAGGGATCAGATACTAAGTTTTTATAACTGTGTCGGAACTCATGTTTTGCTCTTTAATTAGGCACTGTTTTGCCACTTGGAAGATACCTCCAATGGTCAATTCCTTTCTTTTATAGCTTACCTTTCTACCTTCACAGAATCATTTTTCTATATGATGTTTTACACATATGTGAAGAGAACTGGATAAACCCAGAGCTTTTATATTCATAAATTCTCCTATACTGTGAATCATATTGCATATGCTATGTGAACTAGAACATCCAGAATTATTTGCACATTTCTAGAACTTATAGGGCTTTTTTTGCAGTGTGAATTTGTTTATGTATTAACAATGAGGGTGGAAAACCAGTTACTTCTATACTTGAATCAAATTCAACAAGTATACTCAATGTGGGGACTACTGGTTATCTAATTGTTCTTAGTGAGTGGTATCCTACATCTCTCCATATCCCTATGCTAATATACTTGTATCAAGAGCAATGTATGGTATACATAGTAAAGAAGAATAACAAATAAGAGATTTCCACATTGAATTCTCAGGGTTTAACTTGCAGTTCCTCACAGTCTTGTGGTATAGATATCAAGGTTTCGCCAAAACAACTGCCACTTGACTCAACTCTAACTGCTTCTCTCACTAAAGTTAGCACAGTCAAAAGAAGTGTATGAAGAATACAAGATTTACTATGGGCTATTGGTTTAGTACAAAGTTTTGCAGATATACTTATAATCTCTTAAATATGTATACTTTTGTATTATGAGTAGCAAGAAAAAAATTTATTTGCAGATCAACAACAAAGCTCTCATGGAGCTATGCCTCAAAAGATATCTTTTTAGCTATTGTTTTCTTGACTTCTTTCTTGAAAGAATGTCATTCAAATGCAATTCACATATATGAAATAGGGATTTGTGAGAATTGGATAAAACTGTACATATTAACAATATTGCTTTAAACTAAAACTTTCAGGACACATAAAAATTTCATCAGAGGCACATTGTTATCAGCTTTCAAATGAAAATTACCTTTCATGTCTTCTAGAAAATTGACAATGTTCTTCACTATTATGGTCTTCCCAAATGCCTCCTAAAATATAATTCCAGAAAAATATATGTTATATTATTGAAAATTGTGCAGTATTTAAGCTGTTATATGAAGGGACCCTTAGAACTATATCTGCTCTATTCAAATAATTCTCATTCTTTCTAAATAAAATTACAGAAGAACATCATTAACCAAGAAAAAGTTGTCCCCTTATTTTGAATCACAAAGGAAATTTAATTTTACCTATAGTTGCGAGGTTCCTGTAGGTCTCCAGCATCACATCTTTGTAGAGATTCTTCTGGGAAGGATCCAGCAAATTCCACTCTTCGTGAGTGAAGTTGATATGCACATCATCATAGGTCACTCCCCTCTAAAATATTTCATTCATGTGTATAAGAGAAACATGATGGTGACAACATTGTAAATGTATACATCTTTAACAGTATATTCATAAAATTCTGGTGTTCTCCACTATTATTCCATGACAGAGACAGACACTTTAGAAGGAAATTAAATAAAGAGTCATGTCTGTTATTTCTCTATGCTTTGAATGGGGTATCGCCTTACAAAAGAAATGTCTATTAATAAAAATAGACAAGGAAATGGATCAACAGGACATAGTACACTCAGAAAATTGTATGAAGAAATACTAATTACAAAATAGAAAAAATACAGTGGACTCATGCCTTTAAGCAAAACAGTCATAAAGCAGAGGTGTGTAGATTTGTCTCTGAGATGAGTGCCTGCCAAGTCTATGAAATCATGTTCAGAACTGGTGGAAGTACACCTTGGGACCCTGTCTCCATTGCAAAGATCAGTGAAACAGGGCTGGAGAGATGGCTTGGCAATTTGGAGCACTAATCCTTCTTGCAGAGGTCTTGGGTTCAGTTCCCAGCAACCATATGGTGGCTCACAACCATCTGCAATGAGATCTGGTGTCCTACTCTGGCCTGCAGGCAGACATATAGGCAGAACATTGTATATATAACAATTAAATAAACCTTAAAAAATCAGTGAAATAAACAAATCACACAGAAAGAATTCAGAACTGTGTACTGAAGTTCCTACAAAGAATTATACATTCACTCTAGTTCTGTGTTCATATTCCAGACAGCTGAAGTCTCCTATTTTAAACTACAATACCAAGGGGCTGGAAAGATGACTCAGCGGTTAAGAGCATTGCCTGCTCTTCCAAAGGTCCTGAGTTCAATTCCCAGCAACCACATGGTGGTTCACAACCATCTGTAAAGAGGTCTAGTGTCCTCTTCTGGCCTTCAGGCATACAGACAGAATATTGTATACATAATAAATAAAGAAATATTTTAAAAAACTAAAATACTGAAAACATTTTCTGAAAACGTACTTCATGTTTAAAAGAATTACAAATGGACAGATGAAAACATTAGCAATATAAATGTTAGGCATAACAAATTAACACAGTTCTAGAAATATGGCTGAGTACTACTGAGCTTTTCCTGGTCTTGAAAGAGGTGGGCACAATTGTCAGTACTTACATGGGGATCACAACTATTTATAATTCCAAGTTCAGGATTTCTGAGAGGCTTTGATCACTCTGATGACTGAGTACCCATATGGTGCATAGCCATGCAGACACATAGAATAGTCAAATTGAGTAAAAAATTAACAGCAAGCACAACAAGCAAAGGAAGCTCATGCACCAGCAATTAAATGACTCAGAATGCTCAGGCAGTATTAATGTCATGAATAAATGGCATCCTGGGAATCAGAATGAAACCCTCTGTCAAATTTAAAATTCAAGATATGTACGAAGCTGAGCACAGCAGCATATGCTTGACAGGTAAAAAGCCTACATTCCAGGGTCATCATCCAACAACATAAAAACAAATAAAGCCATGACTGAAACCCCCTTCCCTTTACTTTCAGGAATTTGGAGCTACACAGCAAAGGTTACTCAGACCAGCAAACAAAACAATTAAAACTTCAGGCTACTGAACTCCTTAGCACTAAACAGCAACTGTTTCTTCTATATTTTATGTGATTTACAGATCAAGCCTATAATGATGATGAAAGCATTTCAGTATGAGTGGGAAGTTGGCTGATTAATTCCAACCACAACACAGTAGACATAAAAGTCAGAAAATTAGTTAAGGTTATTGAGACTCATCACATACAATGAGGAATTTCATGTAGAAAGGCCTTTAATACTAAAGGTTCATAGGAAATTGAAAGGCCAGCAAGGAGAGAAACATGATCTTTTCTGGGAAATTGTTCATTAAATTAAATACACAGACTGGACCAAGAGAGTGACCCAGGAGAGCAGACCAAAAGAGCAGGCCAAGACAGAGGGCAAAGACACACCTCAGAGTTGTGGCTTTCTGAAACACAGAGTAGGCCAAGAACAGGTCTCATAAACAAGCCAGGCGGTGGTGGCACACACCTTTAATCCCAGCACTCAGGAGGCAGAGGCAGGCGGACCTCTGTGAGTTCACGGCCAGCCTGGTTTACAAAAGCTAGTTCCATAGTTCCAGGACAGGAACCAAAAGCTATGGAGAAACCCTGTCTCAAAAAAAAAAAAAAACAAAAACAAAAAAACAGTTACTTTAAGGATTGGGCCAAGAAGCAAAGACACTGCTGGCACCAATTGAAGGATGAGATGGGTAGTCACCAATGCAAGAATTCATCCAACAACATAGAAAGCAACATGGTAACGCCAGAACTCAGTGGTCGTGCAACAGGAAGATTTGATCATCCTAACTCAGAAGATGCAAAAGAAAATGATTTCCAATGTAACTTTGTGAGGATGATGAGGAAATGAAAATTCCTTTAAAGAAATTGAGGAAAGCATAAGCAAAAGAATGGAAGACATCAATAAATTTCTCAAAGAAACCCAAGAAACCAAGAAAAAACAATATTTGATTGAAACAAGCAAATCAAGACTTGAAGACTGAAATAGAAGCAATAAAGAAACCATAGACAAAGGGAATGCTGGATATGAAAAATCTGGGTAAACAAATGGGATACACAACGAGAAGTGTAACCAAAAGAATACGAGAGAGAGAAGAGAGGATCTCAGGTGCTGAAGATTCTATAGAAGAAATCGAATCACTGGTCAAAGAAAACAATAAATTCAAAAATTCCTTAGACAAAACATTATGGAAATCTGGGACACCATGAAAAAACCAAACCTAAGTATAGTAGGAATAGAAGAAAGAGAAGAACACTAACTCCAAAGCACAGAAAATATATTTAACAATAAAAAACATCATAGAATGAAATGTTTCCAACCCAAAAAAGGATATACCTATGATGGTATAAGAATTTTAGGGAATACCAGAGAGACTGGACAAAAAAAGTACCCCCAACATATAATGATCAAAATGCAAAACATAGAAAATGAAGAAAGACTATTAAGAGCTGCAAAGGATAATGGTCAAGTACAATATAAAGCAGACTTATCAGAATAACACCCAAATTCTTCATGGAAACTTTGAAAGCATGAAGGTCCTGGACAGATGTGCTAAAGACACTAAGATACCATGGACACCAAAGCTTCCAACCAGACAACTATACCCAGCAAAGCTTTCAACCACCATAAATGGAGAAAACAAGGTATTCCATGACAAAACCAGATTTAAACAATACTTATCCACACAAATCCCGTTATACAGAAGTACTAGAGAGAGAACTCCAACCCAAGGAAGCTAACTAAACACAGGCAACAGATAACCTTACATCTGCAAACACCAAAGAAGGGAAACACACCAACACTATTACTGAAACATAACAGGAACTAGCAAAGACTGGTCATTTACATCTCTTACTATCAATAGGCCCAATTTGCCTATAGAAAGGCACAAGCTGGGCTGGAGAGATGGCTCAGAGGATAAGAGCATTGCCTGCTCTTCCAAAGGTCCTGAGTTCAATTCCCAGCAACCACATGGTGGCTCACAACCATCTATAATGAGGTCTGGTGCCTTTTTCTGGCCTGCAGGCATACACACAGACAGAATATCGTATACATAATAAATAAATAATTTTTTTTTAAAAAAAAGCACAAGCTTAGAGAATGGATCCAAAAGCAGGATCCATCCCTTTGCTTTATAAAGAAAACAAACCTAGAGAGAGGATGACCGACGCAGGCGCAGGCAGAGCGGATGACAGATGCAGGCGTCGGCAGAGCGGACAACCAGCAGAGCGGACGACTGATGCAGGTGGGAGACATAGGCCACAGGCTGCAACCAGGACCTGGTGCAGCGGGTTCAGAGGATGCAGGCAGCAGGGACCAGTGCGCAACACCAAGAGCAGATTGCCCCACCACAATTAAATCAAAGAGCTAGGCCTTTGGTTGGCGAGGTCCCTGGCAAATAGGGAGCTGGGTCCTGTTCCTGAAGACCCTTCTAAGGCGTGACAGAGATCTTGGCCCCCGGCAGGATCCAGGAAACAGAGCGAGGGCAATCTGTAAGAGGAGCTTCTGGCCAGCAGAGAAACCTGATCTGATTTTAAAAAACCGATTAGGTAGCATTGACAGGAGGAGATGGGCAGGCGCCAAGGCAGAATATCACCCAGTAATCTGAAAAACAACATGAAAACACCAGAACCCAATGATCTTACAACAAAAGGACTAGAACACCCTAACACAGAAGAATTGGAAAAAAATTGACTTTATGAAAGCAATAGAGTCCCTTAAACAACATGTAAAAAACACCCTTATAGAAATAGATGAGAAGTACGACAAAAAGTTTGAAGAAATGAGTAAAAAGTTTGAGGAAATGAGTAAATACGTACATGAGACCCTGGGAAACCAAAAAAAAAAAAAAAAAAAAAAACGATCAAACAGGTAATGGAAACAGTTCAAGAATTGAAAACTGAAATGGAAGCAAGGAAGAAAACACAAGCTGAGCACCAGCTGGATATGGAAAATCCTGGTCAATGAGCAGATCCTACAGAAACAAGCATAAACAATAGAATACAAGAAATAGAAGAATCTCAGATTCTGAGGACACCATAGAGAAAATAACACACTGATCAAAGAGAACAGCAAAGCCAAAAAATTCTCACCACAAAACATGCAGGAAATATGGGACACAATAAAAAGACCAAACATAAGAATAATAGGAATAGAAGAAAAACAAGAGTCACAGCTCAAAGGCCCAGAAAATATTTTTAACAAAATTATGGCAGAAAACTTCCCCAACATAAAGAAATATATTCCTTTGAATATTCAAGAAGCATACAGAACACCAAAAAGATTGGATCAAAGAAAAACATCCCCTCACCATATAATAATCAAAACACAGAATATACAGGTTAAACAAAGAATATTAAGAGGTGCAAAGGAAAAAGGCCAAGTAATTTATAAAGTTAAACTGATCAGACTTAAACCTGACTTCTCTATGGAAACCATGAAAGCCAGGAGGTCCTGGATAGAGGTACTGCGGAAGCTAAGAGAACATGAATGCAAACCCAAACTACTACACCCAGCCAAGCTATCGTTCACTATCAATGGAGAAAACAAGACATTCCAGGTTAAGAACAAATTTAAGCAATACGTAGCCACAAATCCAGCCCTACAGAAGGTAATAGAAGAAAAATCACAACCCAAGGTATCCAACATGTCCAACACTGTCTACAAGAACTCAGGCATCTAGAGACCCTTCATCAGCACAACTCAAAGAAGGGAGACACCCAAACTCTACTACCAAAAACAATAAGAATAACTGGAGTAAACAACCACTGGTCATTAATATCACTTAATATTAATGGTCTCAATTCACCTATAAAAAGGCACAGGCTAAGAGATTGGATACAAAAACAGGATCCAACATTCTGCTGTTTGCAAGAAACACATCTCAGCCACAAAGACAGGCATCTACTCAGAGTAAAGGGTTGGGAAAAGGTCTTTCAAGCAAATGGTCCTAAGAAAAAAACAGGTGTGGCCATATTAATTTCTAACAAAAGTGACTTCAAACTAAAATCAATCAGAAGAGATCGAGATGGACACTTTATACTTATAACATGAACAAGTCATCAGGATGATGTATCAATCCTGAATATCTATGCCCCTAATAAAAAAGCACCCACTTATGTAAAAGAAATATTACTAGAAATGAAGGTAGATATTAAACAACACAAACTAGTAGTAGGAGACTTCAATACAGCTCTCTCTCCAATGGACAGGTCAATCAGACAGAAACCTAATGGAGAATTAAGAGAATTATTGGAGGTAATGAAGCAATTGGACTTAACAGACATCTATAGATCACTCCACCCAAATAGGAAAGAATACACATTCTTCTCTGCAGCTCATGCAACCTTCTCGAAAATTGACCATATACTCGGAAACAAAGGAAACCTCCACAGATACAAAAGAATATCAGTGTCCAACTGTGTCTTATCAGATCACCCCAGATTAAAGTTAGAAGGAAACAACAATGCTACCCCCAGAAAGCTCACAAACTCATGGAAACTGAACAGTCAACTACTGAACCACAACTGAGTCAAGGAAGAAATTAAGAAAGAAATTAAAGTCTTCCTTGAATTTAATGAAAATAAAGAGAAAACATACTCAATCCTGTGGGACACGATGAAAGCAGTGCTAAGAGGAAAGTTCATAGCACTAAATGCACACTTAAAGAAAACGGAGAAAGCATACATCGGGGACTTAACAGCACATATCAAAGCTTTAGAAAAAAACCAGACGTGCCCAGGAGGAGTAGAAGACTGGAAATAATCAAACTGAGGGCAGAAATCAACAAAATAGAAACACAGAAAACAGTCCAAAAAAATCAATGAAACAAAAAGTTGGTTCTTGGAGAAAATCAACAAGATCGACAAAACCCTATCCAAACTAATTAAACAACAAAGAGAGAACACGCAAATAAATAAGATCAGAAATGAAAAGGGGGACATAACCACAGACACAGAGGGAATTCAGAGAATAATTAGATCTTACTACAAAAGCCTGTATGCTACAAAACTGGAAAATAAAAAAGAAATGGACATTTTTTTAGATAAGTACCATATACCCAAGCTAAACCAAGACCAGGTGAATGATCTAAATAAACCAGTTAGTCGCGAAGAACTAGAAGCTGTTATCAAAAATCTCCCCTCCAAAAAAAGCCCAGGACTTGATGGTTTCAATGCAGAATTCTACCAGAACTTCCAAGAAGAGCTAATACCTATACTCCTTAATGAATTTCACAATATAAAAACAGAAAAGTCATTGCTAAATTCCTTATGAAGCTACAGTTACCCTGATACCAAAACCACAAAAAGACCCAACCAAGAAAGAGAATTACAGGCCTATCTCACTCATGAATATTGACGCAAAAATTCTCAATAAAATACTGGCAAACCAAATTCAAGAACACATTAAAAAAATTATACATTATGATTAAGTAGGCTTCATCCCAGAGATGCAGGGCTGGTACAACATACGCAAATCTATCAATGTAATCCACCATATAAATAAACGGAAAGAAAAAAAAACATATGATCATTTCATTAGATGCTGAAAAAGCATTCAACAAAATTCAACACCCCTTTATGATAAAGGTCTTGGAGAGACTAGGGATACAAAGGTCATACCTAAATATAATAAAAGCTATTTACAGCAAGCCGACAGCTAACATCAAATTAAATGGAGAGAAAGTCAAAGCCATCCCACTAAAATCAGGAACAAGACAACAATCTCCACTCTCTCCATACCTCTTCAATATAGTGCTTGAAATTCTAGCAATAGCAATAAGACAACATAAGGGGATCAAGGGGATTCATATTGGAAAGGAAGAAGTTAACCTTTCGTTATTTGCAGATGATATGATAATATATATAAGCGACCCCAAAAACTCTACCAAAGAACTCCTACAGCTGAAAAACACCTTTAGTAATGTGGCAGGATACAAGATCAACTCCAAAAAATCAGTTGCCTTCCTATACACTAAGGATAAAGAAACAGAGAGGGAAATCAGAGAAGCATCATCTTTCACGGTAGCCACAAAGATCATAAAATATCTTGGGGTAACCCTGACCAAGGAAGTGAAAGATCTATTTGACAAGAACTTTAAGTCTTTGAAGAAAGAAATAGAAGAGGACACCAGAAAATGGAACGATCTCCCTTGCTCTTGGATTGGGAGGATCAACATAGTAAAAATGGCAATTCTACCAAAAGCAATCTATAGATTCAATGCAATCCCCATAAAAATCCCATCAAAATTCTTCACAGATCTGGAGAAGACAATAATCAACTTTATATGGAAAAACAAAAAACCCAGGATAGCCAAAACAATCTTATACAATAAAGGAACTTCTGGAGGCATTACCATCCCTGACTTCAAACTCTATTACAGAACTACAGTATTGAAAACAGCTTGGTATTGGCATAAAAACAGAGAAGTTGACCAATGGAATCTAATAGAAGACCCTGACTTTAACCCACAAACCTACGAGAACCTGATTTTCGATAAAGGAGCTAAAAGTATACAATGGAAAAAGAGGCATCTTCAACAAATTGTGCTGGCAAAACTGGATGTCAATCTGTAGAAGAATGAAAATAGACCCATATCTATCACCGTGCACAAAACTCAAGTCCAAGTGGATTAAAGACCTCAATATCAGTCCGAACACATTGAACCTGATAGAAGAGAAAGTGGGAAATTCTCTACAACACGTGGGCACAGGAGACCACTTCCTACGTATAACCCAGCAGCACAGACAGTAAGGGCCTCATTGAATAAATGGGACCTACTGAGACTGAGAAGCTTCTGTAAAGCAAAGGACACTGTTGCTAAGACAGAAAGGCAACCCACTGACTGGGAGAAGATCTTCACCAACCCCACAACTGACAAAGGTCTGATCTCCAAAATATATAAAGAACTCAAGAAACTAGACCGTCAAAGGCTTATCAACCCAATTATAAAATGGGCATTGAGCTGAACAGAGATCTTTCAACAGAAGAAGTTCAAATGGCCAAAAGACACCTAAAGTCATGCTCAACTTCCTTAGCGATCAGGGAAATGCAAATCAAGACAACTTTAAGATACCATCTTACACCTGTCAGAATGGCGAAAATCAAAAACACCATTGTTACCCTTTGCTGGAGAGGTTGTGGAGAAAGGGGTACACTCATCCATTGCTGGTGGGAATGCCAACTTGTGCAACCACTTTGGAAAGCAGTGTGGAGGTTTCTCAGGAAATTCGGGATCAACCTACCCATGGACCCAGCAATACCACTCTTGGGAATATACCCAAAAGAGGCCGTATCATACAACAAAAATATATGCTCTACTATGTTCATAGCTGCACTCTTTGTAATAGCCAGAACCTGGAAACAACCTAGATGCCCTTCAATTGAAGAATGGATGAAGAAAGTATGGAATATATAAATATTAGAGTACTACTCAGCAGTAAAAAACAAGGACTTTTTGAAGTTTGCAGGCAAATGGATGGAAATTGAAAACACTATTTTGAGTGAGGTAAGCCAGACCCAAAAAGAGGAACATGGGATGTACTCATTCATATTTTGTTTCTAGCCATAAATAAAGGACACTGAGCCTATAATTTGGGTTTTTAGAGAAGCTAAATAAGAAGGAGAACCCAAAGAAAAACATATAGGCATCCTCTTGAATATTAACCTTCATCAGACGATGAAAGGAGACAGTGACAGAGACCCACATTGGAGCACCAGACTGAAATCTCAAGGTCCAAATCAGGACCAGAAGGAGAGAGAGCACGAGCTAGGAACTCAGGACCGCGAGGGGTGCACCCACACACTGAGACAATGGGGATGTTCTATTGGGAACTCACCAAGGCCAGCTGGCCTTGGTCTGAAAAAGCCTGGGTTAAAACTAGTCTCGCTGAACATAGCAGACAATGAGGACTACTGAGACCTCAAGAACAATGGCAATGGGTTTTTGATCCTACTGCACCTATTGGCTTTGTGGGAGCCTAAGGCAGTTTGGATGCTCACCTTATTAGACCTGGATAGAGGTGGGTCGTCCTTGGACTTCCCACAGGGCAGGGAAACCTGATTGCTCCTTGGGCTGATTAGGGAGGGGATTTAATTGGGGGAGTGGGAGGGAAAGGGAGGCGGCGGTGGGGAAGAGTCAGAAATCTTTAATAAATAAAAAAAGAGAAGAAAAAAAAGAAAACAAACCTAACCCTCAAAGACAAATATTGCCTAAGAGTAAAGTGTTGGGAAAAGTTTTTCAAATCATATGGACCTAAGTAATCAACACAGAAGTATAGGTATTGTAATAGTGAACAAAACAGACTGCAAAGTAAAGTCAATCAGAAAGATGGACACTTCATATTCATAACAGGAACAATCCATTAAGACGAAGTCTCAATCCTGAACATCTATGCCCCAAATATAAGAACACCCACACATGTAAAAAGAAACATTCCTAAAGCTTAAAATGCACATCAAATCCCACATATTACTTGTAGGAGACTTCAACACCCTACTCTCCCCAATGGACAGGTCAATTAGACAGAAACATGAGAAAAAAATGAGACAACTAACAGATTTCTTGACTTAAATTGACTAAACAGACATCTACAGAATATTCCACCCAAACAGAAAATATAACTTATTCTCAGCAACTCATAGTATCTTCTCTAAAATGGACCAAAAACATGATAAGAAGGCAACCCTTGACACACACACACACAAAATTGGAATAAGCCCCCATGTTTTATCAGATGACTATGTTTTAATGTTACAATTTAACAACAACACTAATCACAAAATTGAATAGTGGAAATTGAACAGTGCTCTATTAAACTACCCCTGGGTCAAGGAAGAAATAAAGACATACTACAAAAAAAAAAAACTCTTCTCCACAAAATTGAAAAGGTTAAACACATTTGGACAGAGCTACTCAGCAAAATAAAATCAACCTAATGACAGCAGACAACATGTCCGTCTGCTTTTGGCCAACTTTGATGAGACCTGATTTTGAAAATCGGGAGTTTCTGTCTACCACTATAATCCATCAATCTGTCCTTGAAACATTTATTCAACAGTGTCAGTTTTTTTTTTTTACAATGGAGAAATTGTAGAAACTATGAACACTGTGGCTCCTGCCCCACTCACAAATCCAGGACAGACGGGTGATGGTGGCACACGCCTTTAATCCCAGCACTCGGGAGGCAGAGGCAGGCAGATCTCTGTGAGTTCAAGACCAGCCTGGTCTACAGAGCTAGTTCCAGGACAGGCTCCAAAAGCCATAGAGAAACCCTGTCTCGAAAAAAAAGAAAAAAAACCAAAAACAAACAAACAAACAAAAAAAAACAAATCCAGGACAATTGGTGGAGTCAATGGTACCACTTCAGTTGCCACCACCATTGCAACCTCAGCTCATTCAACCACAACTGTGACAGATCCTCTTGCTATTATATAAACAGACTGTGATTGCAAATGACCTGAAATTGGACAAAACAAAATCTAGACATGCATGTTTCAGGGTTTAGTAGTAAATTTCATTTTTCATAGAGATAATCTACATTCAAAATGATGGGACATTTTCTCTTTGAACTATGTGGTATTCCCTGTTACCTTACATTGCAAACCTAAAAATGTGGTAAGCATGACTGGAGAGGCCCAATTTTTATAAACAAAAGATTGTTATAAAAATTCAAAGCTGCTGCTGCATACAATACTATTGCAATCAGTATATCAATCCTGTGGTGATTTCTGTCATATTATATTGTGAATAAAATTGTTCTATAGAAACTAAATGATTTAAAACTCATATATAAAATGTTTAATTTTTCTGCCTGCTTTATGGCTGTTTTTGTTATTTGATGTGCTAATTTGGGAACTTAATTCATATTCATGCAGTCTGTACAGATAACTAAAGCCCAGTTAAGTATTTTGTAATTTCAGGCTCCTATGCCATGCTTGGGATGTGGTTTGAAAGAAAGAAAAAAAATACATGTAACATATTTCACATTTCTGCACTTTCACCTTCTATGTAAATCTGTGGAAGATTTGATGAGGAGGGAATGAACCTGTTTCTTGTACTCACAGACCAAGGACACACTTGTGGTTAAAAAAGTGAGTTGATAATGTGTTGTAAAGCATGGTTGTCACCAACTCATTTCTTTATGATCTCTAATGAAAAATACACTTTGTATACAGTTAACTCTGTAAACAGATGCATGTTTATAAGAACTATAATGGTCTTGTAATCTTAATCTAATATATTTTAGATATTTTAATTTTTCCCTCTTGGGAAATACATTTAGTATAGTGTAGAAAAATACTGCATGATATTTTCATATAAGGTTAGATAACTTTTCATACATAAACATGAAATTTGTTGTAGATAATTCTTTAAATGAAACAATTAATCTAGAAATTCAATTTAATATATTCCCTGAATCTATTTTTATATGGCCCTTGAGAATATACCCTCCCAAAATTCATTGCTAATACAGCAATAAAAATAATTTGTGTACTGATAAACTTCTTGGAGTACATATATATAAAATCACAAAACTTGTATTCATTCTCTTTCTGTGATATGTTGTTCTATAGTCCAGAATGGCTTTTGCACCATTTTTTAAACCAGTTTTCCCCTTTGATGTCGGTACCACAATTGCTATAAATGACTGCTGCTTTAGGGGTTAAATATTTTGTTAGTGGAGATACAACCAATACACTAAATTATGATAAAACTTTCTGACTAGATAATCGGTATATGTCACCTGGTGTCATATTGCCCATATGGAAAAACTGTGTTTTTCTCAAATAGAAAACTGGAAGGTTAAGCGACATCAGGCCGTAAAGTAGGTTAGGAACCTGTAATGCCTCCTTGAAAAGGTTGTTAGAGGTTTTTTTTTTTTCATATGGGGATGTGCCTGGTGTCTGGCTTCTTTGTCATCATTTGGAGCCAAATATCTGGACAACCCAGTTGAACAATGTGTACCCTAGCATCCTAATCTCTAACAGCCCTGATTAAAACACATTTATCTTTTGGGTGATTTAGAGGCAGTCCTCCCTCAGCTAAATTCTACTTTGTGAGACTGAACTATTTCCAAGGCATTGGCAAATCATTTGTATCAGCAAGTCTACTCTTCTGCGTGGCAGCTCAGAAGTGCAGTGCTACCCAACAGGTGAGATGCCTTGATACCGTCCACATAGTTAAATATAAATGGAGATTGTATGTAAAGGTTAAAGGCAAAGTGCTGAATTTTGAGAAGATACTGAAGAAACTAGACCTCTCTGAGTATGGCATATTGAAGTTGACAAGAAAAACATTTGTACACACAGCACCCTGCTCCCAATTCTCTAAACAAATTAAGCCCAAGGAGCAAAGTTATTCAGAGTTCTGTCCCTCGGTCTAAGAATTAACAAAGAACCGGCATGGGACTCCACAGCACAGGGAATATGGCGGCAGGTTCCAACACCGATCCCAGGAGGACGCACCATGCTGTCTCCTGCACCTCACCCTCTTCTCCTCCCCATCTGGAGACAGCATTGCCCCGCTCACCATGTTGTGGTTTCTCAGCTTGCCAAAGCTCTCAGCTCATCAATTTCTAGCAGCAACTTCACTGCAGCACACGAAACCACTGAAAACAGCTCCTCTGGGAGCCGATCGAGTTGGAACTTGGCTTCCCGGAAGAGCCCTGCACTGTTTCTGACTGGCAGGTCACCTGGATGGCCTGATTGGCTAGGGCAGTCTGAGTGACAAGAACACTGTCCACAGGTCTATAGTGTGCTTAAAGGCACAGCACAGTGGTTCCTGACCTTTCCTCTCACCCCATTCAAAGATCTTTTCTAGATAGGCCAAGGTAAGCATTTCAATAGCACTAGCCCTTGGCTACAAAAGCAGACAACGTCACAAACTTGCAATCCATAGGAGCTTTCCCTTTTTCCTCCAGGACACGAGGTGGCTAGCTGGCTTGCACTGTGCACTGTGCTTATCTAGGTGGGTGGAGTGATTTCCTGTCCCAGAGGGAAAAATATTAACAGCTGAAGAGTATTTTAAGGTCACAAAAGAAGATGATTGTCATGGTGTTAAAAGTGTGCACTGCCACCAAGCAGCTAAAGGTGGTCCTATCATCTCAAATTATACAGATTAATGGAGGTTTTTCCCATTTAAAAACCTTTAAGTAAAATCTCTCTCAGGCATAATCAATTTTTAGGTAATCCCAGATGTAGTCAGTTTTACTACCCAAAATCATGATCTCAACAGCCAAGAGAGAAGAAATGAGAAAAAATACTTGCCTGCAGGAGGCACAAAGTGCATGGGAGTTATTTTCAAAAAAGTGTTTTTCCTCATGGGGATTTTACTTAGGGAGTCTGAACATGCTCGTGTATTTTCTCCCTTTTTTAAGCATGCTCAGTTAACAAATCCACTTCTGAACATGATCACATTGTAAAAACAGAGATATTTAGGGGGGCATTCTTACCTCAAAGTCATGTAGGAACATAAATTATCACTGGTGGTTTTAATCTTAGCCATTCTGACTATTGTAAGATGTTTATCTCAGAGTCATTTTGATTTACATTTTCATGATTACTAAGGATGTGAAGTATTTCCTTAGGTGTCTTTTAGACTCTTGAGATTCTGCTGTTGAAATTTCTCTATTTAGATTTGTATCCTACTTTTATTTGGAATATATGAAATTTGATGTCTAATATCTTGAGAGTTTATATATTTTGGATATCAGTCTTTTGTCTGCTCTGGGGTTGGGAAGATCTTTACCCATTCATTATGATGCCTTTTTATTTTATTGACTGTGTCCTTTGCATTACAGAATCTTCTCAGTTTCAGACGGTCCCGTTTATTTATTGGTACAATCAGTGTCTGTGCTATTGATGCTATATTTAGGCAGTAGTTTCCTATGCCCATGCTCTGAAGGCTACTTCCTGCCAGAAGCAAAGGCCTGTATTTTGAGATCTGCATTTTCATCACAGCCATCTTAAGCTCACAAATTAAGAAAAATATTTACCTCTATCCCCTCTGCAGGGTCCAGGAAATCAACCTGGTGTCTTATCTCCTAACAGAGACCTGCAGGCACCAGGCTCTGGAACCTATTAGCATTTTCCTTGGTTAGTCAACAGTCACAGGCCCTCAGTATATACTTATCAGCTAAGGATGTCTCCAGACATGAATTCCAGCAGACCTGAGTTTCCTGACACCCTTCCCTTCCCCCTTTGCCTGTTTGCTATATAAGAGCTTCTGAGAAAGAATAAACGGAATGGCTTGATCAAAAATCCTGTCTTGCTGTCATTTCTTGTGTCTTTTGTCTCCTTTCATTCCTCTCCACTAGGTTTATCAGGGACCCCCTTCGTATCCCACAGGCCGGGATAACTTCCCACTTTCTCCTCTACTGTGTTCAGTGTGGCTAGATCTGTATTGAGTTATTTAATCCATTTGGACTTGAGTTTGTGCATGGGGATAGATCTGAATCTAATTGCATTCTTTTTCATTTTGATATCCAGTTCTTCCAGCACCATTTGTTCAAGATTCTTTCATTTTTCCATTGTATAGTTTTAGCTTCTTTGTCAAAAATCAAGTGTTCATATGTCTGTGGATTCATATCTGAATCTTTGTTTTGATTCCATTGGTCAACCTGTTTACTTCTATGCCAATACCAATCTGTTTTCATTACTGTAGCTCCATAATCCAGGTTTATGATAGGAATGGTGATACTTTCAGAAGTTCCATTACTGTACAGGATATTTTGGTTATCTTGGGTGTTTTATTTTACACTGTTTTGTTTTCTGATTTGAGTTTGGGTAGTATGCTTTCAAGGTCTCTGAGGAATTATGTTGGGATGCTTTAAATTATTTGTGGCTATTGTAAATGGTGATGATCCTCTGATTTCTTTCTCAGCTTCTTTATTATTTGGTTTTTATTTTGTTGTTTTTTTTGTTTTGTTTTTTTTTCAGGGGGTGTTTGAGACAGGATTTCTCTGTGGCTTTGGAGCCTGTCCTGGAACTAGCTCTGTAGACCAGGCTGGTCTCAAACTCACAGAGATCCACCTGCCTATGCCTCCCGAGTGCTGGGATGAAAGGTGTGTGCCACCACTGCCCGGCTCTAGGCAGCTTTTAAAAGCTGGATGAGCCATCTTTCTCCCTCTCTCTGCACACTGACTTCCTAGGCCTGTGCACACCCCCTCTAATAAACTCCTAAGAGTGTTTGCTATGTGTTCTGTGTTTCTTTCTTTCTTTCTTTTTTCTTTTTTGGTTTTTCGAGACAGGGTTTCTCTGTAGCTTTGGTGCCCGTTTTGGAACTAGCTCTAGTAGACCCGGCTGGCCTCGAACTCCCAGAGTTCCACCTGCCTCTACCTCCCGAGTGCTGGGATTAAAGGCGTGCACCACCACCGCACAGCTCTGTGTTTCTTTCTTGTTAAGAAAAAACCCATGAAGGGGCAGCTCTGCCAGAACAAAGAAGTCCAATTAGGTGAAATGAAACCAAATCAAAATGCCCATTAGTTTAGTAAATACAGTGCTCTCTGGTTGCTGAGCACATGTGGAGGAGACAGGAAAACGGGGAGCCCATGCAAACACAGAACCACTTGTTTCTCCTCTAGGACCCCACCCTAAATGCACTGTGGGAGTGGTCCTAACCCCTTCCCAGGGACAGGTCAGGACCTGAAATGCTAGGATTTAAAGTCAAAGATAATGCAATTCTTAGAGCAGAGGGGCTGGAGGCTAAGGTCCAGACTTAACACTTCTCACTTGTACCAAGTAATTTCTGTGACCCACTGTCAAATGTTCAGTTTTTCTCAGTGAATTGAATTAATGTCATGTGCTTGCATATTTTTTATTGATATTTATTGAGCTCTACATTTTCCCTGCTCCTCCTCCTGTCTCCCCTCTTCCCCCTTCAGTCCTCTCCCTAAGGTCCCACTGCTCCTAATTTACTCAGGAGATCTTGTCTTTTCTACTTTCTAATCCCCATGTAGATTAGATCTATGTAAGGCACTCTAAGCATCCATATTGTTGTCTAAGTTCTCTGGGTTTGTGGTTTGTAGGCTGGCTTTCTTTGCTTTATGTTTAAAAACCACCTATGAGTGAGTATATGTGATAATTGTCTTCCTGTATCTGGGTATGTTATTCAGGTTTCTTGTTTTCCTGGGTTGTGTAATTTTTTTGTTTGTAGACTATGTAGCAGCTGTGGCCTTCTGCCTAGTCAGACTGCTCAGAGCAAAAACAGCTTTCTCTGAGATTAATAGAGATCATCATAACTGTTCCTCCAGAAGCATTGTATATAGGGCTGTTAGGTAACTTTTCCTAGAAGTTTTCTGTTTTTTTGTTCCCTTCTTTTATGTTTGTGAAAATCATGGTGTTGGTAAAGTTACCTTTTAGAATAAGCATCAAGATTGATAGTCGACTTTTCACAGTGTCATCCTCTTGATTTTCATGCAAGACCTTAATGGTACAATATGAACATGCCACAGACATTTCTTTCCATCATTTGTCTAATATACATTTGTTCCTACATAATGTTGAGGTAAGAATATCCCTAAATGTCTCGGCTATTACACTGTGACTATAGTTATAAGTGGATTTGTTAACTGAGCACGCTTAAGGAAAGGGAGAACATTGCATGAGCATATTCAGACTCCCTAAGTAAAATCTCCTTGCTTCCTTTGTTGAGGAAAAACACTGTTTTGAAAACAACTCTCAAGCTCTTTCTGCCTCCTGTGGGCAAAGAATTTTTTCTTATTCTTCTGTCTTGGCGGTTGAAATGTCTGGCTATTTTTGGTTGTAAAACTGACTACCTCTGGGATCATCCAATATACAAAGAATTGATTAAGCCTGGGACATTTTACATAAAGGTTTTAAATGGGAAAATCCTCCATTAATCTGTATAATTTGAGATAATAGGACCCATCTTATGCTGGTTGGTGTCTGTGCACACTTTTAACACCATCATTCATGAGCGGAGGCAGTGGGATTTTCCGAGTTTGAGATCAGTCTGGCATACAGAATCAGTTCCACAATTACACAGAAAAATCCAGTCTTGAAATCACCAAAAAAAAAAAAACTTAATCAAACAGTGATTACGACTCAAATTCAATCAGCATCTTACAATCTAGCAGCAGCAGTCACATATAAAGTATTTTGAAGAAGAAAAGTCTCTTTTGCCTCTGTGCTCTGGCTCTAGCTACCAAGCTCATTCCTGTACTAGCATTAGCTCCTACATCATTGTAATTTTGGTGAATACTTAAAATGAGCTGAGAAGTCAAGCCTTGTGGGCTGAACAACTACTGGTTTTTTAATTGATCTTAGAGAAAAGGCTGAGAAGCAATCTATTGGATTCTTCAATTGCCATTGGTAAGTAGCTGTTCTTAAGTTACCTGGACCAGAGCTTGTGAGACTTTCTAATAAGCTCGCTTTTTACATAATGGTGAGAATCATACTACCTGTCCTGTTGATGTAGAGAATCTTGAATACTGCAGTTGTATATTTTATTTACCTGACCATGGAGGGAGATGTGCTGGCTGACAATAGTGCTCATGAAGACATTCTTTTTAGCTCCATTATTCTCTACTTATTCAAATTTCCCCAAACACTACTCTTTTTATTATTATTTATTTGCCTGGAGTTTGCTTCGAATTTAAGGAATAAAACCCATAATGCAATGGAGCAATCATCCAGCTTTCCGATGGGGGAAAGACCAATCATCTTGATTGAGATCTGGTTCCTGCTTTTCTCTTTCCTGTTGTGTAAAATCCCTGTGTAAACCATGTAAAAAGTACCTTCAGTTCATCTGACCTCAGAATGAAGCCACTGAAAAAATATTTCATTTTGTAACTTTAAATCTTTTTTAGCTGTTAGTATCCTAGGTATCCTTACCCCTGTAGGACAGGAAATTGCTCGGCCCACATAGCACAGTACACTGTACATGCTAGCTAGTTATGTTGCATCCAGCAGGAAATAGGGAAAGTTCCTTTGGAGTGGAGGAAAATGACATTGATTGCTTTTGTAGCCAGGGGCAAGTGCTACTGAAATGCATACATTCTCAGATCTGGAGATGTTCTCTGTTGGGTGAATGGATTGGACAGGAACCAGTATTTTGTCCCTTTAAGCACACTGTAGCCCTATGGGAGGTGCTCTTGCCACTCAGGACTCACTAGCCAATCATGCACTCCGGGTGACCTGCCAGTCAGAAGCAGTGCAAGTCTCTTCCGGGCAGCTGCCTTCAGTCTTGGCTTTGAAGAGGAGCTGGCTCCAGTGGATTCCTGTTCTTGGGTGCAGTTGCTGTTGTAGGGAGACAATGACCTGAGAACTTTGGCAAAATGGAGAACCACAGCATGGTGAGTGAGGGAATTTTGTCTCCTGATAGGGAGGAGCAGATGGTGAGGTGGGGAAAACACTATGGTGCAGCCTCCCAGTATCTGGGTGGGAAACTTCTGCTATATTCCCTGTGTTGTGAAGTCCGACATGGTCCCTGCTAACTCATGGGCCTATGGGCAGACCTCTGAGAAACTCTGTCTCGAAAAACCAAAAAAACAAACAAACAAAATGGTGTCTAAGTGATCCTAACAGATATAATTTTCTTTATCATAAGAGAATGAGATGCTTTCAGCAATCAAAGCTATTTTCTGTATAGTGAAAACATCAGAGGGCTTCAAGTGAATATTGCAAATTTTGGTGAAACAGCCCTCCCACCCAACCCATTTTCTGTTATTGGTAAAGGGGAGAATTGGAGTGTACAAGATGTGTGATGGCCAGTGATTTCCTGTAATTTGATTTTTATTAGAATCTTGTAGTTCAGGCTGGAGAGATGGCTCAGCGGTTAAGAGCATTGCCTGCTCTTCCAAACGTCCTGAGTTCAATTCCCAGCAACCACATGGTGGCTCAAAACCATCTGTAATGAGGTCTGGTGCCCTCTTCTGGCCTGCAGTCCTACACACAGACAGAATATTGTATACATAATAAATAAATATTTAAAAAAATAAATGAAATCTTAGTTTTTAAGTTATATAGGTATTGAAAATTATAGATCAATAGTCACCTATGTTTGTCATACTTATAGTTAGAATAATCAGGTTCTTTAGATAAGTAGAGATTATATTCTGCATAGATAGGTAATCTTCAACCACTTCAAAGAACTGTAGAATATGGCATTTAACTAACTTAGAGTTCTGTTGAAGTGAGGCACTATTGCTCCTGGTAGCATTGATCTATTCCCCCAGGGAATGTTGAGCACCAAAAACACTCCACTTGGAGCTTGTTATTTTCTTGGCAAAACTGTCTTTTGGGCAAAAACATGCTCATGCCTCAACTACTGACAAGATAGATCGTATCTGAATATAGATAAACAGATCTGTTAAATCTTGACAAGACAGGGCAAGATGGTTTTGAAAAATTTCCTACCTCTGAAAATGATCTGTCAGTTATTCTAGGTCTTAGCAAAAATTTGGTCCCTTCAATATTGCAAATGAGACTTTGCATGATTGCCCAGTAGCCAGTTATCTCTGTAATTTGTTGCACATTTTGAAAGTTTCTTGAATGCACTTTCTGCTTACTCAAGTAATATTTTCCTTCTTGGATCCAATGGGGTTGAAGACTAGATAGTTGTAGTCATTTTCCTCTCATGACTTGTCCAAATTATTTATTAAACAAGAATTATACTAGTTAGGATGGGATAATTATTGAATATATTGTTCTTATTGTATATAATTTTGAATTGGGCTGAGAACTCTCTTATTTACACAAAAGGGGGAGATGCTGTAGAAAGAATTACAGCCAGTGGTTTCCCACCCATTCGGGTGTGGCATCTTATACTATACTTGCCAATGTCGAGCATGAGTTTGGCCTCTTTTCTAGCTGTGTGATTCAGATTCTGATCTCTGTTCAAGCATAAGATTCTGATTTGTGAGTCCATCCCTAAATAAATATACATTTATTTCTCAATTCTGAGCTGGTGTTGTATTTCTTTGAAGCATCCTTCTTCAAGCAACATTAAATGTGAATCATTGAAATGACAAAATGCATTTTTTCCATTGTTGACCATGAACTAATAGTAACTGGGTTCACGATGTACTTGACTGAATGAACAACCTCCCAGAAAAGATCATGTATTTGAACAAGTTTCTCTCCATAGTGGTTTTCTTTCAATATTCTGTGGATCTTTAGTAGGAGAAGAAGCCCTTCTAGATGAAATTCCTCATTGTATCCTATGAATCTCAATACCCTCAAGTAATTTCCTGACATTTAAATCTACTGTGTTGTGCTTGACATTAATCAGCCAGCTTCCTACTTATACCGAAATGCTTTTAACATCATTATAGGCTCGATCTCTAAATCACATAAAATATAGCAGAAACAGATGTTATTCAGTCCTCAGGAGTTTGGAAACCTGCTGCTTTAATTGTTTCGTTTGCTTATCTGAGTAACTGTGTGGCTCTCAATTCCTGTAACTAAAGGGAGGCATCATTCCTGGTTCTATTTGTTTTTATGTTATTGGATGATGGTCCTAGAATGTAGGTATTTTTTATGTCAAGTATATGCTGCTGTGCTGAGCTTCATAATTTCTTGAATTTTAAAAATTGACAGAGGGCATCACTCTGATTGCCAAGATGACATGTATTCATAACATTAGTACTGCCTGAGTATTCTGAGTCATTTACTGGAGTGAAAACAATTCTTTGTGGGAAGTTCAATAAAAGTCTTTCAGTTCTTTCTATTCCATTGTTTGTTTCATTCTGGTTTGCAATGGCAACAGGGTCTTAATGTGTATTTCAACCTCTCCTGGACCTGATTGCTTAGACTTGACTGGCATTCAACACAGAGAGAAATATTCCCACCTCTGTTTTCTGAGTGTTGTGGTTAAAGGCACAATACTTCAATACACCCAGTTTGTCCATCTTTTTTTTTCTTTCTGTAGTCAATAATTTTTTATACAGTTTTCTCATGCATACAATGTAATGTTGATCTTTTCTGTTTTTCTCTCCCTCTGAATAAAGGCTCTTATAAAGTGGTATACCATACAAAGGGTACAGAAATAAAAGAATTGACTCTTCTTTTAAATTTCATTCTAAAGTGACTGTCTGTGTCATGGAATAAGAGTGGGGAACACCAGAATCATACAACTATACTTTCAAAGAAGTATGCATTCCAATGTTGCTACTGTCATGCTTACACTGTACACATGTGTGGTATATTTTTGAAGGCAGTGACCTATGATGATGTGCATATCAACTTCACTAAGGAAGAGTGGGATTTGCTGGATGCTTCCCAGAAGAATCTCTACAAAGATGTGATGCTGGAGACCTACAGGAACCTCACTACTATAGGTAAAAATAAATTTCTTTCATGTTTCAAAATATGGAGACAACTTTTCATTGGTTTATGATGTTGTTCTGTAATTTGATTTAGAAAGAAGGAGAATGAGGTGAATAACACAGTCATAGTTCTTAGGATAATAAGCTAAGTATTGCACAATATTAAATAATATAGCATACATATGTTGGTACTGTATTTTAGGATACATTTGGGAAGACCATAACACTGAAGAACATTGTCAATATATAAGGCATGCAAGGTAATTTTCTTTTTTTAAAGATTTATTTATTATGTATTCAGTATTCTTAGTATTCTGCATGTATTCTGCAGCCAGAGAGGACACCAAACCTCACCACAGATGGTTGTGAGCCACCATGTGGTTGCTGGGTATTGAACTCAGGACCTTTGGAAGAGCAGGCAATGCTCTTAACATCTGAGTCATCTCTCCAGCCTGCAAGGTAATTTTCTTGTGCAAGTTTATATTATGTGCCTCTGATGAGTTTGTAATGTATTATGACACTTTTAAACAAAACAACAGTGTAAATAAGCACAGCTTTAAATGCATTGATGGTTATTAAATTCTCACAAATCCATATAGCTCAATTTCCTGTATGTGAATTGAATTTGCAAGGCATTCATTTAAGATAAAGCCAAGGAAGCAATGACTAAACAGATTTTACCATTAACCATGGTTATATTATACATTTGCCAGTCCATTTGTTTCTTATTACTCATGACAGAAAATGTATACACATTTCAGTGATGATGAATATAGCTGCAAAACTTTCTACTAAATCAATAGCTCATGGTAAGCCTTGTATTACTCATATACTTTTTGTGACTGTGTTAAGTTTAATGAAAGCAGCTGCTGGAGTCAAGGATCAAGGGGCAGGTGTTGTGGAGAAACCTTAATATCTATACCACAAGTCTGTGAGGAACAGAAAGTCAAACCCTGAGGATTCAATTTGGAAATCTTTTATTCACTATTCTTCCTTTCCTACATATATCATATGTTACCCTTGACACAAGAGTATGAGCATAGGGATATGGAAATATTTATCATTCCTCTCCTTAAGAACAATTAAGAAGATAAAATGTAGTTCCTATGTTGTTGAATTTGATCCAAGAATACAAAGTTAATTCATTTTCTATAATACATAAACTCACATTACAAAAAAAAAAACACGATGAGTTCTAGGTCTGTGCAAATACTTTTAGGTGTCTTAGTTCACTTAGCAAATGTATAATGATTCACACTATAGTAAATTTTGTAAATGCAGTAAAGTTGATAAAGCACTCAGTGTATGCAGTTCTCTTAAAAATGTAAAAAATATAATAGAAAAATATAGAAATAGATGAAAAGGTAAACCATGGCACAAAGGAATTTATCATCACAAATATTTTCAAGATGCAAAATGACCCCTAATCGGTGAACAAAACATGATTTTAAACAAAGTTATAAAACCATAATGTTTGATTCCTTTTGACAATTGGAAAAAAATATGAAATTAATTCATATAGATATGAGGTTTAACAGTGCATTGAATGTGGTGAAGCTTTTACATGTGTAAATTATCCTTGTAGGATTGAAAGAAATCAAACTTGAGTGACGTTTTCTGTATATTCTCACTGTGCTAAAGCCTTATCTTATAACACTCATCTTCTAAAGAATGAAAAAAACACGTGCTGGAGAAAAATGCTCTAAAATTAAGCAATGTGATAAAATCTTTGCTTATCACAATCATCTTCAAATGCATAAAAGAACAAATACTAGAGAGAAACCCTATGAATATAATCAGTGTGGTAAAGCCTTTGCACGACATGGTCATCTTCAAGTCCATAAAAGAACACATACTGGAGAGAAACCCTATGAATGTAATCAGTGTGGTAAAGCCTTTACTCAATACAGTGTTCTTCAAACTCATAAAGGAACACAAACTGGAGAAAAACCCTATGAATGTCATCACTGTGGTAAAGCCTCTGCACGACATGGTCATCTTCAAGTGCATAAAAGAACACATATTGGAGAGAAACCCTATGAATGAAATCAGTGTAGTAAGGCCTTTGCACATCATTATCATCTTCAATTGCATAAAATAACACATACTGGAGAGAAACCCTATGAATGTAATCAGTTTGGTAAGGCATTTGCCCAACTTGGTGTTCTTCAAATACATAAAAGAACACACACTGGAGAGAAACCCTATGAGTGCAATCAGTGTGGTAAGGCCTTTGCACATCATAGTCAACTTCAAAGACATAAAAGCACACATACTGGAGAGAAACCCTATGAATGTAATCAGTGTTGTAAGTCCTTTGCTGAACACAGTGTTCTTCAAAGGCATAAAAGATCACATACTGGAGAGAAACCTTATGAATGTAATCAGTGTGGTAAGTTCTTTGCTCAACACAGTCATCTTCAAAAGCATAAAAGAACACATACTGGGGAGAAACACTATGAATGTAATCAGTGTGCTAAGGCCTTTGCATGTCACAGTCATCTTCAATTGCGTGAAAGGAAACATACTGGATAGAAACCCTATGAATGCAATCAATGTGTTAAGACCTTTGAATATCAAGCTATTCTTCACATTCATAAAAGAATGTACACTAGAAAGAAACCTTATGAGTGAAATCAGTGTGGTAAGGTCTTTACAGACCCCTGTACCCTTGAAAGGCATAAAATAACACATACTGTAGAGATAATGATGAATGGAATCTGTGGAAGGTGGAGGAAGATCATTGGTTAATAAAGAAACTGCCTTGGCCCACTTGATAGGCCAGCCCTTAGATGGGTGGAGTAGACAGAACAAAATGCTGGGAGGAAGAGGGAAGTTAAGCAGATGTCATTTCCTTTCCTGTCTGGGGCAAATGCTATGTAGTCTGCCACCAGGTCAGACATGCTGAATCTTTCCCAGTAAGCGCACCTCATGGTGCTACACAGATTAGAAATGGGGTAAATTAATATGTGAGAATTAGCCTAGAAGAGGCTGGATATAATGGGACAAGCAGTGTTTTAATTAATACAATTTGGGTGGTGTTATTTTGGGGAATAAGCTAGCCAGGCGGCCAGGAGCTGGGTGGCAGGAAGCTGCCTGCAGCTCCTTCAACAGAATGGTGCCTATATGGACAACTGCTTCCACATAAAGCCTGAGAAAGCTTGGGAAAGAATAGAGTAAAGCATGTTTTCTTGGTAGCAGCAATTTCTCATTCTGCTGTGCTTGCTAAAGGCAAGCAAGCAATCTCATCTAAGAAAGGCTTCCTGACTGAGCTTTACCTGCAAAACCCTGCAGCTCTTAAGAGGTCCTGCCAAGAAACACTTAAATGGTGTTGATGAAAACTGACTGAATGATTGTTTGTTTTCAGCAGTAGCAGGAAAAAAGTTGTGCTGTTTTAAAATGCCCCCTTTCTGGGCTGTGCTGCCAGGGCAAATTCTGACTCGTTCAGGCAGGCAGTTGACTGATTGTGGTCTTAGGAGCAGAATGCTGCATCTTGCTTGCTGGCAGGGACCTTGAAACGCCATAGCAATAAACATGGCTACAGCCGCTACCTCCGCCATGAGGCTGAAAGCTAAGGAATGTGCTGGATCTAGCCCCCAAAGCCACGGCTTTAATCCTACCCATATTGCTCAGTAATTTAAAAGCTCATGTGGTCAGAAAAAGAGAGAGAGATATATAAAGTAAAGAGAGATTCAAATCAAAGAAAACCTTTAAATGATTTACAATGTGTAAAATTATATGCAGGCTAAAAGTTAAAGTTCTTAAAGTAAAAAACAAAAAAAAGGAAGAAAGAGTAGTTGGGTGTGGTAGTACACATCTTTAATCCCAACATTGGGAGGCAGAGGGTGATTGACCCCTGTGACTTCACATGCCTTTAACCCAAGGCCTGGGAGGCAGAGACAGGAAGATCTCTGAGAGTTCAAGGACAGCCTGGTGTACAGAGTTATTCCAGGACAAAGATATACTGAGAATATAAAATAAAAGTAAAAATAAATGAAATAGAGGGTAAAATAAAGCCACACAAAGATGGAAAATATACAGAGGATCTTGATACTGTATGCTATTATGCTCTCTTTGAATTGTTTTAATGGTGAGGAAAGAGTAACATCTGCTAAAAGATATTTGTTTATAAATGCTGCTGAACTAATCCAAGATAGATATTTTGAAAATACCTTGACTTCAGAATTTGCATCTAAGGATATAATACTTTGGAAAAGAGATTCTTTTGATTCCACAGAGGATAAGACCCCATGGATTGCTTCTATTCTAATATGGTATGATAGACCATGCCCTCCTGAAAGGTTGCTGTGAACACCTTCAGAAAATTACTTACCTCAACTGCTGACTGAGATGAATCTAGCACACAGGTTATACCCTTGAAGACCTAAAAGCGCCCCTATACAGCAGGAAGCAGTTTGGAGAGAAATAACTAGGTCCATATTCCCAAATATTGTTTATAAATGTTCTTTTACATTTAAAGGGGATATGATATTGATATAAATAATTTGGATTGATATGAATCTTGGTTTACTGATACTAATTTAAGGTCAATTTTGTTATGTGTGTGTATATTTCTGATATTGATTAAGGTATTATGATTGTGTAGTTCATTAAAATGTAATGTATATAGGCTGTTAATAGGTATCATCTATAATAGTCAAGTTTGTAGTCATGTTAGATTTTTTAGATGTGCATAAATATATTTTAGATAGTCATTCTTCATATCTTTCAAAGACTGCAGAATATGGCATTTAAAATATTTTAATAACTTAAAGTTTTGCATCGCAATGGAACACGTCTGCTCCTGACAAACACCAGCTACTTCAAGAGGAAGATGGGCATTGAAGAGGCTCCTTATGGAGTTTGATAGCCATTTGGGCAAGAAACTGCTCTTGCCTGGACTATTGCATAAACTGGACACAGAAAACCCTCAGAGAGAGGTCTGCTGAACTTGCCTAAAGCTGAGATGATCTTATGGGGTTCCTGGTTCATGAAAGAGTCTGCAAGACATTCTGCAGGACACAGCAGATAGTGACTGAACTGCCTTTGAAATTTTCTGCTTCATTGAAATGTCTGCTGAAAATTATGGACCTGTAGGCCAAAGATGGATGTCCCAATGGTACAGAGGAATGTTGGGTGACTGTCCAGGAAGTGAGATGTCTCTATGATTTTCAGAGATTTGTAAGTTGCTTACTTCTCAATTACTTAGGTAATATATCTTTCTGGAGTCATTGATGGAGTTGAAGAATAGATAGTTATAGTTTTCCTTAGTCATGATAACGATAAAATAGATGTAAATATTGTAATTCTTAATGGTAAGTGTTTATTTATTTAATTATTTATTAAAGATTTCTGTCTCTACCCCACCGCCACCTCCCATTTCCCTCCCCCTCACCCAATCAAGAACCCCTCCTTCATCAGCCAAAAGAACAATCATGTTTCCCTGCCCTGTGGGAAGTCTAAGGACCACCCACCTCTATCCAGGACTAGTAAGGTTAGCCTCCAAACTGCCTAGGCTCCTACAAAGCCAATCTGTGCAGTAGGATCAAAAACCCATTGCCATTGTTCTTGAGTTCTCAGTAGTCCTCATTGTCCTCTATGTTCAGCGAGACCAGTTTTATCCCGGGCTTTTTCAGACCCAGGCCAGCTGGCCTTGGTGTGTTTCCCATAGAACATCCCCATTGTCTCAGTGTGTGGGTGCACCCCTCGCGGTCCTGAGTTCCTAGCTCGTGCTCTCTCTCCTTCTGCTCCTTATTTGGACCTTGAAATTTCAGTCTGGTGCTCCAATGTGGGTCTCTGTCTCTGTCTCCATTCATGGCCTGATGAAGGTTAATATTCAGGAGAATGCCTATATGTTTTTCTTTGGGTTCTCTTTCTTATTTAGCTTCTATAAGATCACGTATTATAGGCTGAATGTCCTTTGTTTATGTCTAGAAACCAAATATGAGTGAGTACATCCCATGTTCTTCAAAATAGATCTGTCACTTCCTTGGTCAGGTTTACCCCAAGATATTTTATGCTATTTGTGGCTATCGTGAAAGGTGATGCTTCTCTGATTTCCCTCTCTGTTTCCTTATCCTTAGTGTATAGGAAGGCAACTGATTTTTTTGGAGTTGATCTTGTATCCTGCCAAACTACTGAAGATGTTTATCAGCTGTAGGAGTTCTTTGGTAGAGTTTTTGGGGTCACTTATGTATACTATCATATCAACTGCAAATAACGAAAGCTTAACTACTTCCTTTCCAATACGAATCCCCTTGATCCCCTTATATTGTCTTATTGCTATTGCTAGAACTTCAAACACTATATTGAAGAGGTATGGAGAGAGTGGAGATCCTTGTCTTGTTCCTGATTTTAGTGGGATGGCTTTGACTTTCTCTCCGTTTAATTTGATGTTAGCTGTCGGCTTGCTGTAAATAGCTTTTATTATATTTAGATATGACCTTTGTATCCCTAGTCTCTCCAAGACCTTTATCATAAAGGGGTGTTAAATTTTGTCGAATGCTTTTTCAGCATCTAATGAAATGATCATATGGTTTTTTCTTTCAGTCTATTTATATGGTGGATTACATTGATAGATTTATGTATGTTGACCCAGCCCTGCATCTCTGGGATGAAGCCTACTTGATCATAATGGATAATATTTCTGATGTGTTCTTGAATTCGGTTTGCCAGTATTTTATTGAGAATTTTTGCGTCAATATTCATGAGTGAGATAGGCCTGTAATGCTCTTTCTTGGTTGGGTCTCTGTGTGGTTTTGGTATCAGGGTAACTACTATAGCTTCGTAAAAGTATTTGGAAATGACTTATCTGTTTCTATATTGTGAAATACATTAAGGAGTATAGGTATTAGCTCTTCTTGGAAGTTCTGGTAGAATTCTGCATTGAAACCATCTGGTCCTGGGGTTTTTTTGGAGGGGAGGTTTTTGATAACAATTTCTATTTCTTCGCGACTAACAGGTCTATTTAGATCATTCACCTGGTCTTTGTTTAGCTTTGGTATATGGTACTTATCTAAAAAAATGTCCATTTCTTTTTTATTTTCCAGTTTTGTGGCATACAGGCTTTTGTAGTAAGATCTAATGATTCTCTGAATTTCCTCTGTGTCTGTGGTTATGTCCCCCTTTTCATTTCTGATTTTGCATGTTCTCTCTCTGTTGTTTAATTAGTCTGGATAGGAGTTTGTCAATCTTGTTGATTTTCTCTAAAAACCAACTTTTTGTTTCATTGATTGTTTGGACTGTTTTCCGTGTTTCTATTTTGTTGATTTCTGCCCTCAGTTTGACTATTTCCAGTCTTCTACAATTTCTGGGTACATCTGCTTCTTTTTTTCCAAAGCTTTCAGGTGTGCTATTAAGTCCCCGATGTATGCTTTCTCCATTTTCTTTAAGTGTGCATTTAGTGCTATGAACTTTCCTCATAGCACTGCTTTCATTGTGTCCCATAGGTTTGATTGTGTTGTCTCCTTATTTTCATTAAGTTCAAGGAAGACTTTAATTTCTTTCTTAATTTCTTCCTTGACCCAGGTGTAGTTCAGTAGTTGATTGTTCAGTTTCCATGAGTTTGTCAGCTTTCTGGGGGTAGCATTGTTGCTGCCTTCTAACTTTAATACATGGTGATCTGATAAGACACAGTTGAACAGTGATATTCTTTTGTATCTGTGGAGGTTTCCTTTGTTTCCGAGTATATGGTCAATTTTTGAGAAGGCTCCATGAGATGCAGAGAAGGTATATTCTTTCCTTTTTGGGCGGAGTGTTCTATAGATGTCTGTTAAATCCATTTGCTTCATTACCTCCAATAATTCTCTTAATTCTCTATTAGGTTTCTGTTTGATTGACCTGTCCATTGGAGAGAGAGGTGTGTTGAAATCTCCTACTACTAGTGTGTGTGGTTTGATGTCTGCCTTGAGTTCTAGTAATATTTTATTTACATAAGTGGGTGCTTTTTTATTAGGGGCATAGACATTCAGGATTGAGATGTCGTCCTGATGAATTGTTCCTTTTATGAGTATAAAGTGCCCATCTCGATCTCTTCTGATGGATTTTAGTTTGAAGTCAGTTTTGTTAGAAATTAGTATGGCCACACCTGCTTTTTTCTTAGGGCCATTTGCTTGAAAGACCTTTTCCCATCCTTTTACTCTGAGTAGATGCCTGTCTTTGTGGTTGAGATGTGTTTCTTGCAAACAGCAGAATGTTGGATCCTGTTTTTGTATCCAATCTCTTAGCCTGTGCCTTTTTATAGGTGAATTGAGACCATTAATATTAAGTGATATTAATGACCAGTGGTTGTTTACTCCGGTTATACTTATTGTTTTTGGTAGTAGAGTTTGTGTGTGTCCCTTCTTTGAGTTGGGCTGGTGAAGGGTCGCTAGATGCCTGATTTATTGTAGTCAGTGATGGCAATGTTGGATTCCTTAGGTTGCAATTTTCCTTTTATTACTTTCTGTAGCACGGGATTTGTGGCTATGTATTGTTTAAATTTGTTTGTATCCTAGGATGTCTTGTTTTCTCCATTGATCGTGAACACTAGCTTGGCTGGGTAAAGAAGTTTGGGTTTGCATCCATGGTGTCTTAGTTTTTGAAGTACCTCTATCCAGGATCTTCTGGTTTTCATGGTTTCCATAGAGAAATCAGGTGTAAGTCTAATCAGTTTACCCTTATAAATTACTTGGCCTTTTTCCTTTGCAGCTCTTAATATTCTTTCTTTAACCTGTATATTTTGTGTTTTGATTATTATATTTTGAGGGGATGTTTTTCTTTGATCCAGTCTGTTTGGTGTTCTGTATGCTTCTTGAATAATCAAAGGAATATCTTTCTTTATGTTGGGAAAGTTTTCTTCCATAATTTTGTTAAAAATATTTTCTGGGCCTTTGAGCTGAGATTCTTTACCTTCTTCTATTCCTATTATTCTTAGGTTTGGTCTTTTTATTGTGTCCCATATTTCCTGAATGTTTTTTGATGAGAATTTGTTGGCTTTGCTGTTTTCTTTGATCAGTGCGTTTACTTTCTCTATGGTGTCCTCTGAATCTGAGATTCTTTCTTCTATCTCTTGTATTCTATTGATTATGGTTGTTTCTGTAGGCTCTGCTCGCTGACCCAGATTTTCCATATCCAGCTGGTCCTCAGTTTGTGTTTTCTTCCTTGCTTCAATTTCAGTTTTCAATTCTTGAACTGCTTCCATTACCTGTTTGTTCATTTTTTCTTTGTTTCCCAGGGTCTCATGTACGTATTTACTTAATTCTTCAAACTTTTTGTTATATTTCTCATCCATTTCTATAAGGGTGTTTTTTTCATGTTGTTTAAGAGACTCTATTGCTTTCATAAAGTCATTTTTTTCCACTTCTTCTGTGTTAGGGTGTTCAAGTCCTTCTGTTGTAATATCATTGGGTTCTGGTGTTTTCATGTTGTTTTTCAGATTATTGGATGAATTTTTGCCTTGGCACCTGCCCATCTCCTCCTAACGATGCGGTTTCTCTGCTGGCAGAGGCTCCTCTTACAAAATGCCCTTGCTCTGTTTCCTGGCTCCGACCAGGGGCCAAGATCCCTCTCACCCCTCAGAAGGGTCTTCAGGAACAAGACCAGTCTCCCCGTTTGCCAGGAACCTCACCAACCTCTGATTTAATTGTTGTGGGGCGATCTGTTGAGCACTGGTCCCATCCACCTGCGCTGTCTGGCCGTGCCAGTCCAGGTTATCTTGTGTCAGTCGTTCTGCGCCACCGCCTTGCATCGGTCGTTCTGCGCCGCCGCCTTGCATCGGTCGTTCAGCGCTGCCTCTTACATGTAACTGCTTTTTTATATCTAATTTTACTGTGTTAAAGTGAAAGCCTTTCCTTTGTGTTTAAACAGAAAAAGGGGAAATGATGGAGGAAGGTTATTGGTTTATAAAGAAACTGCCTTGGCCCATTTGATAGTCCAGCCCTTAGGTGAGTGTAGTAGAGAGAACAGAATGCTGGGAGGAAGAGGAAAGAGGCAGACGTCATTTCCTCTCCTGTCTGGGGAAGACGTGATGCAGCCGGCCATCAGGTCAGACATGCTGAATGTTTCCCATTAAGCACACCTCGTGGTGTTACACAGATTATTAGAAATGGTCTAAATTAATACATGAGAATTAGCCTAGAAGAGGCTAGATATAATGGGCCAAGCAGTGTTTAAATGAATACAATTTGTGTGTTGTTATTTCGGGGCATAACCTAGCCAGGCAGCCCGGAGCTGGGTTGCAGGAAGCAGCCCGCAGCTCCTTCAGTCATCTCCAAATACATAATATGAGCCTACGTGTAGAGAAACTCTGAAGTTAATGTGTTTATTCTTCAAAAACATAAGAAAACATCATACTGTAGTGAAACTCTATAAATTAATTCAGTGTCATATTGTTTTATGCTTCATATAAGAGTAAGACTTTGTGTATGATCAATCTGATAAAGCTTGTGCATATTATCATAATCTTTTTGACCTGAGGAAAAAACTAGGGGCTTATTTTAAATTATCCTTTAAGATCTTAAGCCACTTACAGTCAGTTAACCAAAAGCAGCTATTGTGTAGAGAAAAATTTGATAGTGTCCACAATCTGTTTAAGCATCATGATACCTCTTTTTATTTTAGTTTGAACCAGGATTGTATTTGAAGAAACATTTTATGAAGTATTATGGGTTACAGCAAGGGTATTCCAACATTGGGCCTGAAGCCAGAGCCAAAGAAAAGTACTTTGTTTCTGAATCTAGAACTAGGTAAGAAAAAAATCTCCCTGAAAACTGCCAAAACTTTAAAAAAAAAAAAAAGGCCAGAGAAAGAAACACAATTTGGCTCTCACACCAGAACCATAAAATCATAAAATTCAACGATGTTTTTAAGCCCAATGAATACCATTAAGTGAAGTATGAGAGGCATGAAGAGTCAACTCTCTCATACATTTACTTGTATGTTTTATTTAAAAGTTCCCTTAGAAGTTGGGGTATAATTATGGTTATCAGAAGATTGGGAGTGGTCATCAGGAAGGTAGATAGAAGGTGGTTACAAGCAATATTTTTTGAAAAAAGATGGCTAGAATTAATACATTATTATATAACAATTAATATATTGTTAACATCAGTGTTAACAATAGCCAGAAATAATATAAAATATTATGGAATAACTTACTAAAGAAGTGAAAGGACTGTAGGAAATGAACATTAAATCTTTGAAGAAAACAACTGAAGAAGACACCGGAGAGTGGGAATTTGTCCCTTGCCCTTGTTACGTAGAAATCAAGATAGTAAAAATGAAAACCTTTCCAAAAGCAATCTACAGGTTCAATACCATTCCCATGTAAATATCAGAAAAAACCTTCACAGACCTCAAAATAAAAATACTCAAGTTCATATAAAAAATCAAAAAAATGCAGGATAACCAAAACAACTATATACAAAAAATAATTTTTGGAGTCACCACATTCTCTGACTTCACTCTACTACAGAGCTACAGTACATAAAAGAGCCTGGTATTGGCACAAAAACAGACAGGAGGACCAATGGAACTGATTCTAAGAATTGGATATCACCCACTCACCTACTACATCTGAATTTTGTCAAAGAATCAAAAAATATAAGATGGTCCCTTTTCCCTGGCTAGCAGCACAGAGGCTGTTCGATGCCTGGAGTTACTGTAAAAGACGTTAACCAGCAGGAGTTCGTCAGAGCTCTGGGAGCCTTCCTCAAAAAGTCCAGGAACATGAAAGTCTCCGAATGGGTGGACACAATCAAGCTGGCCAAACATAAAGAACTTGCCCCCTATGACGAGAACTGGTTCTACACATGAGCTGACTCCACAGCACCACACCTTTACCTGCGTGGTGGTGCCAGGGTTGGCTCCATGACCAAGATCTATGGAGGCCGGCAGAGAAACAGTGTCAGGCCCAGCCACTTCAGCAGAGGCTCCAAGAGCGTGGCCTGCCGCATTCTCCAAGCCCTGGGGGGACTGAAAATGGTGTAAAAGGACCAAGATGGGGGTCGCAAGCTAACATTTCAGGGACAGAGAGATCTGGACAGGATTGCCGGACAGGTAGCAGCAGCCAACAAGAAGCATTAGAACAAAGGATGCTGGGTTCATAAATTGCCTCATTCATGAAAAATATGTATATGTGTGTATATATATATGTATATATATATATATATATATATATATATATATATATGATGGAAAAAGAAAGCATATTCAACAAATTTTGCTAGCATAACTGAATATCAAGGTAGGGAAGAATGAAAGTAGATCCACATCTATCATCATGAAAAAACCAAGTCCAAATGGATCAAAGACCATAAGAGAAAGTCAGATACACTAAACCACATAAAAGACATAAGAGATATACTTGAACACAGTGGCAAAAGAAACCACTTTCAATTTATAACCCTAGCAGCACACTGAGAGAAATAATTAAGAAACGTGACCTTCTGAAACAAAAGTTTCTGTGAACCAAAGGACATGATCAGAAATACAAAAAAGGCAGCCTGTAGTATGGGAAAAGATCTTCACCTACCCCACATTGGACAAAGGACTGATCTTGAAAACATACAAAGAAATAAAAAATTAGTCATAAAAAGAACAAATAATTCAATAAAAAATGGAGTACAGACATAAACAAAGAACTTTCAACATATGAATCTAAAATTACTGAGAGACACTTAGTGAAATTTCCAGACTCCTTAGCCATTAGAGAAATTAAAAATTAGAACAACTCTGATCAAAACAAAAACATTGATGACAACTTAAGCTGTAGAGCATATGAGGTTAAGGGAAGACTCCTCTGTAACACCTGATTCTGTGTTACCCCCTCGGTACAGTTCAGGTGCCACTGTACAGTATACATGTCAGGCATGGGCCTGGAGATTGAAAGAAAACACAAAGAGTGCTGGGTCATTCAAAAAAAGATCAGCTGATGTTTATTCAACCTTGGGGAAATCCTTATATACCTAGCTGCTGCAGAGGGATTTCCTCCCAGGCAGGTGGGAAATTACCATGCCAAAGATGGAGTCAAGAATGCCTACAGCTAATCACCAGGCAGGGCAGGGGGAGCACAGGATCAAACAGAATGCTTTAGTTAGCTGGCTGATCAGAAACTGTCCTCAAGATGCACCCCAGGAACAAGCGTAGACCCGGCCCTACACTCCATTGTTGAGGGGGTTACAAACTCAGTCAGCTACATTGGATATCAGTATGGTTATTTCTCAGAAAATTAGAAAGCCAACTGCCTGGGTTTAAGGCACGCCTTTAATCCCTGCACTTGGGAGGCAGAGACAGATCTCTGTGACTTCAAGGCCAGCCTTATCTACAAGAGCTAGTTCCAGGACAGACTCCAAAGCTAAAGAGAAACCGTGTCTTGGAAAACCAAAGTTTATGAAAAAAAAAGTATGAAAGAAAATTAGGAAACAACCTCTCTTAAAACCTAGCAATACCACTTTGGATATGTACTCAATGGATGCTCAATCATACCACAATGACAAGTGCTCAACTGTGTTCACAGCAACATTATTTGTTGACAGCCAGAGCCTGAAAACATCCCTTCCACTGAAAAACGGACAAAGAAATCCACATGGATAAAGACAATTACATCTTAAAATTTATGGGCAAATTTCTGGATCTAGAAACCATCATAAAAGAGTGAGTTAACCCAGACCAAGAAAGAAAAATATAAATGTACTCACTCCTAAGTGGCTTTTAGATATAAAACAGAGGACAACCAGTCTACAATTCAAAATGCCAGAGAACATAGACAACAAGGTAGAAACAAAGAGATATACATAAATCTATTCTATATAGGACCTAGATAAAGACAAGATCTTAGTAAATTGGGAGTATGTGGATCATGGGAAAAGGGGAGGGGACAGGAATGGAGAGTAGTAGAAAAATATATGGATGAATAAAACACAGTTAAAAAATCCTCAGTAAAGAGCAGTTCATGGGTGAATTATACAAAGTGATAGTAAGAAATGAATAGCTGAAATTTGTAATTTTGCTTAATTTTGTAGTTGAATAAAACAATTCCTCTTAGACGGGCGGTGGTGGCACACACCTTTAATCCCAGCACTTGAGAGGCAGAGGCAGGTGGATCTCTGTGAGTTCGAGACCAGCCTGGTCTACAAGAGCTAGTTCCAGGACAGGCTTTAAAACCACAAAGAAACCCTGTCTCGAAAAACCAAAAAAAAGAAAGAAAAAACAAAAACGAAAAACAAAAACAAAAATAGAGAATAGAGAATATCTTATATCTTGGGCTTTTATAGGTCAGATGAGCACCTACAGATCAATGGATCTTGTATGCAATAAATCTAGCAGCCGGAATCAAGAGCTGAATTGAATGAAGTGACCACACACTTTACAGATTGATTTATAATGTAAGAACCATGTCCAAGTGAATTGGTATCTTAAAGGCTATTGCCTGAAAGAGCTCTCACAGCACCTAACCCTTTTGTTAAATAAGAAATTCCAAACTCAATACAAAACTATGTATATAAGAAACAGATGTCAAATATAAAGTTAGGATTATAAGCATAATCAATATTAAGGAAGAATATATCTTAATGTTTTGATAAGCATTCTATCCTAAGGAATCTATGTCTTGTGTAGTATGAAATAGCTTGGCTAGATCATAAGAGGATGGTAAGTATGATTATCTCATCTTCAACCCCATCAAAGGCAGGAGGCGAGCAATAATATTACTTGAGTAGACGGGTAGTGAAGTCTAACAGCTTCCAAAAATGTAGTAGATGACAGAGACAACTGACTGCCTGAGCAATCAACCAAAGTCTCATTAAAATGTTGAAGAATGAAACTTCATATGAGAATATAAAACAATCTTTAAACAACTATGTAGTAAAGCAGGACAATGACCTCAAAATTTAAACAATGTATAAAGTATCTTGATCAGAGATAGAGTTATATAATGCAATATGATAAATATGCCATAAATTGTGTCAATAAAAATGTGTTTAAAACAGAGGTAGAATCATGCGTATATAAAATCTGACAAAATAACTTTGCATAGGTGTTACAAATATTCTAAACTAAAAATAGGCACATATTTTATATAATAAGTTTAATTTGAATTTGGATCAATATACAAAAATCTATACCAATGTAAATTATTCATAACTAATAGCTCACAAAATTTTTT